>BGPT01003481.1:20741-30193 GCA_003297045.1 Symbiodinium sp. clade C Y103 | reverse complement strand
AGAAAGTCTCTGACAAGCGGTTGGGGATCGAGCTCGCCGCTTTGAGACAAAGTCTCTGGACTGGAAATAGCCAGAGGTCCAGCCACGAGTACTCACCGTTCGGTGATAGCTTATGGTGGGCTGAGACCGCCAAGATGTTGGCTGACGCGCTCACTAAGAGCATGCGTCCACACTATCTCGTGCAAGTGTGGGAAACTGGNGTGTGGGAAACTGGCCGCAATTCAGTGAAGTGAGATGCTCACTGGGAATGCACGGAACACCAGTGTGGTGGATGAACCACCGGCTGAAATCGGCCCGAAGTTGTATAGATGTAAAGCTGCGGTAGCCGACCGGACAGCGGTAAATCGTGTAGATAAGACGGGTGTGAATCTGTCCACTGAAGTGTGTGACATACCACGTNTGACATACCACGTCTTTCCCGCTGCCCTGGTCCAAACCCCCTAAAACTTAGGGCCCTTGAGCTGTGGTTGCAAAAACGGTCCCTAGCGCAATTCAAATAAGTATCCACAAGTTGTAGAGTTTTTTTTGTGTTTTGGTACTATTTGGTACTATTTGGTACTATTATCATCACTTGTGGATAATCAAACAGTACCAAATAGCCTGCCATCTCTGTCCCTTCTTCTTGTTTTCCAACTGGCCGGTTTCTCCAGTGCAATGGAGCTACGAGTTTTTAAACGCTTGGAGATGCCCTTTGAATTGCAGGGACAAACAAACCAACTCCTTGGATTTTGATATAATCATGAAATATGAATGACGTTTTTTTTTTCATGTTGGTCCAATATTGGTGATTCTTTGGCTATTTTGGGATGATTTTTTCATGTTCACCTCGTCCCATGCCTGCCAGGCACAAGCCGAGCAGGACATGGCGCAGGTGAAGACGGGCGATGTGCGGGACCACGAGTTGATGCCACAAACCAACTGGGAATTAATTTTTGAGACCCTTTTGGATCCAGTACCCTCTGGTAAACTAACATAGCCATGGAAAATCACCCTTTTTAATGGGAAAATCAACTATAAATGATCCATTTTCAATAGCTATGTTAGTTTACTGGAGGGTAAGCCCAATATTTGGGGGGGTGATTTTTCATGTGACTTATGGTATCTCTGATGATATGCAAAGATCCTTAGTTTTGGTTGGTACCCAGTTACATCAGTTGGGGAAGTCCGAATCAGCGCTGCTCCTGTCCAGCTTTTGAATCGCCCAATTGATTTAATGTTGGTCCTAGGTATAGACGCCCCCTACAGTTAAAGCCCGAAATACAAGTTATAAATAGTTTCAAATGGGGTTACAACATGTTACAACTATTAAAGGGCCATGATTGTAGTACTTCCATAGCAACACTTTCTTGAGAACTCTTGAGAAACGAGGGTCGAATCACCTGCAAATGGTAAACTGCAGCAAGGTAATCCATTCCATGACTCGCTGCTAGGAGGGAGACGAGGATGAACAAAAGGAGGCGATGCTGTTGACAGGGTAGACCTGGGGGAATCTTTGGTGAGTGCCATATGTTTGTCTAACCTACCGAAGAATTTGTACGAAAATTGTGCTATGGCAATGCAATTTCGACAAAGTTCTAAATCCATGGGATTTTGAAGGCGTTCCTCCAGACTATCAGGAAAACCGAGGGGAGCCTCTTCCAGTTTCCGCCAGAGGAACTAACTTGTTTGTTTTCATTTGGGATATGGTGACATGGCTGCACAGGAATCCGTTACAGAATATGATGCACTTAGGATCTCCAGGTGTTTGTGATCCAACCTGGGCTTGCGATCCAACTTCCGCATACTTTAACTCTTCCTAGGAGAAAGAAGAGGAGGAAGAACCGGACGAAGAAGCTGCCCCTCGGAGTGATGGCGCGGGGCAGTTGCACATAAAGCCGCATGGTCCTTGTGTGATTCCTGGGGTCATCCCTTCGATATTTTCATGGCTGGTGCTACAACCATCCCAGTAACATCCGGTAGCAAACCAAATTAACTCTAGTTATATCATGTTATATCCGGTTTATAATATGTTGTAAACCGAATTAACTATATATAGTTAAGTTAAATCTATCATAAACCATGGTGAAATCGGAGTTCTTTGCACCCACCCCAACCTTGGGACCAACGCCGAGGCGGCCAGCAGCTCGCGCCCTCCGAAGCGCCGCCGTGCTGAGGCGTTGCCGGCGCAGCCGCCCAGGAGTGACCACTGGGGATGGGGATGGTGGGGTCTTCCAAGCAGTTCAGGCCCTTCACCAGTTATTTCTATGCTTATCTATGGTTATACAGTTATACATGGGGTTATACTTCCATATATGGGGTTAATGGGTTACAACTGACTTATAACTGGTAAAGGGCCCATAACTGAGGGAAATGTCAGAGATTTATGGTGATTTTTTCTTGGGATTTGCTGGAGATTCTGCCATGAAATTGATTGATGTTTTCGTGATGTTTGATGGTGATAGTGATATTTTGGAAACATTGAATCTTAAGGTGGAATGCACCAGCACCCCAAAGAAAAATTGTGATTTTCATGGGAGATTTCAGCTGCCCGGTGATTTGCCCGGAGGCCTTTGGTGCTCGCCAAGAAACCTGAGCCAGAGGACAAAGCTGCGCGCTTTTCGCTTCTCTCCTGTGTGGCCCTAACGGAGGCATGGCCCAGTGGGGGTGGGGGGAGGTCGGGGGTGTTTGGTTTTTGGTGGTGGTCACCCATAGTTAGTCTATAACTAATCTACAACTCAACAAAAACCTGGGTTTGGGGTAGATCTATCTATGCTCAATTGGTTGCTTGCTGGGTTGGAGAGTCATGTTTCTCAGTGAGTTTAAGGGAAAATCTTAACCGGAAACTATGGTTTCAACCACCAAGTAAAGGGGGTTCCTGCAGATTTTTCCTTCAACCAATTGGGGGAACTAGATGTCAGAGGGGTTCTTTTAGTGCCAAACATTGGGTGACATCAGTAGAACGTAATATTGTTGGGACCGCGCATGGAGATTGAACCAGCGGAGGAACATTGAAAATAGGGCTTAATCAATTGTCACCTTCTGGGCTTCACCCTGCAGTTCAGGAAGACGTTATGAGACATCCTGGTTTCATTGAAAACACCTTGGACATCTGGGAAACGCCGGTGGATGTAATCAAGTTGTTTTGCTCTACCTTCGAACATCTTGCATCATTGCTGTTATCTTTGGTATCTCAACAGCGGCTGCATTTGCTTGGTAAGCATTGAAGCCATCAGCAAGGACCACCAGAAGGACATCAATGCGATGATGCGGGTGCACTCGGATCCGTGGTGGTCTTGTACGGCCAGACCTCCCTCGGCCCCGCCTGTGGCCTCTGCGGAGCTTGTGTGCTGGCCGACATGTTCTCTTGCGAACGTCTGGCCCATGTGATCGGCATTCGCCGTGTTCGCTTCCAGAACCCGTACGGTTGAGGTTCATAACTATGTGGAGATACTATAAGGCTCTTGCTCTCTTTAATGAGAGATACTTAGGTAACCACTCGCAAGAGTTCAGCTAAGGATAATGGTTTTCTTTGGTCGTTTGACCCCTATGTGCGATGCAGTACATGGTCGTGGTCGCAGGCGTTGTCTACAACTATTACACAGAAGGTTGTAGTAGGAATATTCTGAATTCTCCAGATACCCGCATGTGAAGGAACGAGCATGGACTAAAATGTTGGTTTGTCACCGTTTTTCAACAAAACGAATCATGAACTACGGACCAGCAAGAGAAAGGCCATGCGAGAAAAGAAGATCTTGGGATGTCTTGGCTGGCTGGTGTTGTCAAGTATTGTTTGTGTTCCTCCTTATTTGGGATGATGATCCAAACTAGCTCATATTATATATTTTCAAGGGTTTTGCCCGAGTGGATTTGCCAAGTTGGTACAAATAGCTCCAATAAGTAGGGTTTATGCTAGATATACCGAAATGGGTTTAGAAACCATCAAATATATACAAGACTAACTGGGAGGGGGAAACCAAATTGAAAACCCTATTTACACTAATGTATATATATATATATGCATATATAATCATATACAATCATATATAATCATATATAGAGGTTTCCTAAAATGGTGGATCTGTCAGTGGTGGATCCCCCCAAAAAAACGGTTTCGATCCACCGCCGCTCCCCGGTAGGCGCCAGCGCGTCCCGCGGGATTTCTGCTGGATTTGCATCCCGCACAGCGCAGGACGGGACGCGGTTCGCGTTTTAGAGCTCTGGGTCGGTCTGAAAATGGGGTAGCCTCTGGTAAACTGTTACATAGCTATTGAAAATGGCCATTTATAGTGGATTTTCCTATTAAAAATGGTGATTTTCCATAGTTATGTTAGTTTACCAGAGGGTACATAACTATGGCCAGATCAGCATTTTTGATTGGGAAAATCCCCTATTTCTATGGCCATGTTCAATAGCTATTTTGACATCACCAGAGGGTATACCTTTTAAAATGGCAATTTCATGGGGAAAATAATCATTCACCAATGGATTTAGAGGTAGCATATTTTCAGACAAAGCCGTATGGATGTAGTTATTATTGTGTCATTATAGCATTTTGTGTAAAGAACGTGATAGTTGAACTATAGTTGTAAAGGCAATTCATAAGAACTATACGAATCACAGTTTTTCTATGATTTGAGATGATTTGTTTAAGATATATATAGTTTAAAGATATGTGTAGCAAAATTGGAATCTTAAGTTGGCCCAGGAAGTTTGAGGTGGTTTCATGTATCTACATTGAAATGAGATCGAGCTCCCTACAAAGTGTGTGCAGTGCCGCTACATGTTCACCGGGCGAGGACAGTCTTTTGGATGGCCAGCCGCGAAGGCTGAGTTTGCCAATTTGCATCGGCTCCAACAAGGGGCCATATCCAACACTCAAATCATCTTGCGGATCATAATTTCCAGCTTCCATCTGCAGTCAGTTGAAGGGTGCACACTCCCATGTTTGGTGTGGATTCATCACGATCTTGGCTGCAAATGACGCCATTCCCATCAACTATGACTGTTACAGTATTGTCAATATGGCTGTGGATTTCCAGAGGTTTGGGCAACAATTGTCCTATAACTTAAGTGCAGTTTGCAATGACAGCTGTGTCCCACTTCAACCGCACCGTGGAGCCTTTGGCAGGCGTGCAGATTCCAGGCTTCGAGAATGACACCAAGTTTCCGGGCTTCCTGTCGGTGCAACGCCTCAGTCGTAAGCTGGGCAAGTCGGATGCTGGGATGCAGCTGGGGGGTCATGGAGGATCCATATATAGACAGCAAGCCTCAGAAACCCCATGCAACCCCATGCGTCCCCGGGTCCCCCTAATGTTAAATACTGTACCACCATGTACCACCACTTTTGGCCCCCCAAAATGAACAGATCCAGTACTGAGTCAGTGTTTTCTGGGGGGTATTTGTATGCGATGAGGGAAGGGATCATGCATCTCAAATAGGATTTATATCCATTAAAACCAGGGTGATTTTTAGGAATTTTGCCATGGTGACGTGGCTTTGGGGCAGGGAAAATCACCATTTCTATCCATCTCGAAATATGTTTCATTGGTGAATCATCGAACTAAATGGGACATCTATACCATAGCCATCCATAGCCATTCTTTTTCCATAGCTATTGTTCCGTACCAGAGGGGTAGTTTTCATACTTTGGTCATCGTAGACCAATACGCCACATTTGGATATATTTGGGATTCTGTACGAACAACGTAAAAAGTAACAGGTCTGTTTGTTGCCAGGGTATCCCAGAATGATGTGTTGAAAACACGTGGGGTTTTACTTCAAATGCTGGTGATTTTGGGGCCGTCATACACCAGGTTTGTGGATGCTGTGGTTGGGGGCGATTCAACTAGTTCTTTGAGGTCTGGTTTGGATGAACTTTGAGGAAACAATGTGGGAATGGATCAAAATTCAAAGGGTGACAGCAGATGTTGTTCATTTTTAATATTAGGATGTATTATTAGGCGTCCAATTATTGGATACTTTTGGGGTATCTAATTTCGACAATTCGGACCAGACAGATTATGTCCCAAGTTGGTGCAACGACCGATTTGATCACACCAAATCAAAAGTCACAAATTGACCCGCACAACTGTCATGAAAAGAAGCGACTTACTCAGCCAAAAAAACAACTTAGTAAACCTTGGCTGGGTAGTTTCATTTATTGCATGGAATCTCAGATGAATTAAGATGTATTCTAGCAACATGTCGAGAATATTGAGAAATAAATCCACTGAGAACAGTGGTAAAGACACGGATCGATTTTTTGGGGATTCCACAGTTGCTCCAGATGGAAGACCCAAACTTGATTTCCGCGACTTGCGACTTAGGACGTGAAAGTTCAGGTCAAGGCGCGCGGCAAAAAGTTGGAGGGATAGAATGGTGATGAGTTTGTAATCTGTAGCCTCTGGTAAACTAACATTGCGAACTGGAACATCACCATTTTTAATGGGAAGATCAACTATTAAATGGCCATTTTGAATAGCTATGTTAAATTACCAGAGGGAAACTGTGGATGTGCTGTATCAATACAATTTATATTCGTTGGAAGATTCAATACAGTATCAATACTGCCTAGGATTTTTTTCTGATATTTTATATGTGTTGGAAGATTATCCTTACATGAATATCTCTGACTTCTCTGACCATGATTTTATATATGTATTGGAAGATTTGGAATGAAAATGGTTCGAAAGGAAATTCCTGCGCCTTGGTGTCCTTGAGGGCATTTGCGTGAATTCCTCCTACCCCAGGTACCCTGAGGACGCGTATACTTGCGTAGGATAACGCGTGGATATATTTTGTGTGGAATTTTGGAGAGAAAAGGGTTGAAGCACCCTGCAGTTTTGGAATGCAGTGCAGCTGAAGCTGTTGAGTTGAGAGGATGTGGAGCCGATGGACTTGGAACAGCCACTCGCCTGCTGTGAAGCCCCTAGGGCCATTTCTTTTGGGAACCATGCCCAAAAGGGACTGCAGTCAAGAAAGGCTCGATGACGAAGTTCATCAATACAACCCGGCTGAACGGGACCCTATGGTGGCTGCTACGGCCGGTGATGATGGGTCAGAAAGCTCACCCAGCATAGCGAGTGTTGACTGGTGTGCAGTGTCGATCTCGGTTTTGTTCAGGTCGACGCGACCCAAGAACCACCACTTAGTCAAACAGTGGCTGGTTATGCATACCTTCGCTGAGGAAATCAAAGGAGAAGCTCGAAGGCAGATCCCTGAAGCTTTGCCATACCAATGTTGTACCAAGTTAGGCTCCCTGTGTCTCCTGGTTGCTTCTTATCATCCATACCTCGTGTTTCAACTTGTCTCGAGGGTTGTTTGTTGCACTCTGTTTCTTGCGGATTCTATACATTCACATGGGTCTGGGTCAAAAATGATTAACATAGAGTCACACGAGACCACTGAGTTTGGTCTATAGTTTTTTTTTAAGGATTAGCCATCCAAGCCCGCACATTCCAACTACTTATATACAAATGTTGCCAGAATTCGTTTTTTTTTGGAACTGAGGAAATTGCAGTTGAGGTATTTATGACCAACTTACTTTCTATTC
Source organism: Symbiodinium sp. clade C Y103 (assembly GCA_003297045.1). Lineage (NCBI taxonomy): Eukaryota > Dinophyceae > Suessiales > Symbiodiniaceae > Cladocopium > Cladocopium sp. clade C. The sequence goes on along the minus strand of BGPT01003481.1, from coordinate 22,662 downwards.
ACTTGGCGTGGCAACATCTAAGTAATGATGCTGAAATGTCCTCGGGGTTCTGGATGCCACTGATGAGTTTCACCCGATTTTTACCATGCCACTCCCTGGCCCTTGGTTGTTGAAGCCTCAAAATATTGTGAGAAATTCGTCATTCATCCCATTCGAATGATAATTCAAAAGCCAAACAGACCCTGTCCCTTGCAGAACTGCCACTGCTTCGTAGTTGATATTTGTTTATCTCTGCGATTAAAAGATTTAGAATGATGAATAATGATCCCTTTACAACAGCTACGGGTGTGTCTGAAAATGAGGTAGACACCCAAATGGTCATTTAAATAATAGGGATCATGATGAATCTTACCCGATTCTTGGATAAACCCATACAATGTGGGGCCCCCCATTTATGAGTCGGTTTATAAACCGCATTAATATATATATTATATATATATATGTAATATATATATATATAATTATATATATATATACATACAAAGTATCATAAACCGTAGTTATTGGAGTTATGTTCCGCAAACCTTCGCTATCATAAACAAGGGCCCCACATTGTATCCACAATGAATACACCAACTATCATGGGTTGTTTCGACAACTTAGAACCTGGAAGAACATGGAAGAATAGAACCAAACAAGATTCATTTTCAATATATCCTCATCAAATTATATGTATTTATAGTTATTTATATGTGTTTTCTTCAAGACCGTAGTGTGTTTTCACCAAGCCTTCCAGTCCCGCCGTCAGGTGGAGCGCTTCTTCGAAAACGCCAAGGGTGGGCTGTTGGCGGACGCCGCAGCTTGGTCCGGTTGGGGTGCTTTCCTGAAATGGGGGGGTAGCCCTAAATCCTCACAAATCATCCATTTTTGTTTGGGATTTTCCATTCTAAACCATCCAGCTTTTGGGATCAATCATAAATGTAACCATAGCTGGGTCTGATGAAATGGAATGATTTACTATTTATGATTTATGATTTATAACTGGAGGATACCCCTAAATCCTCATAAATCATAAATCCATTTCATAAATGGAATTTTCCATTCTAAAGCATCCAGCTATTGGGGATCCCCCATGTCTGGAAACCCCCATATATTCATGGATAAGATAATAATCATAGGAAGAATCCATCCATAGATATATAAATAGATCCACTACCCCCAAAATGTGCTGGATAAGAATCACCTTCCATATTAGATTAGTTTTATGTGGAGGTAGACACCATTTTCAGACACACCCTTAGATGGGGCCAAGGTTTGACCATTCCCAATTTAAGCCCATCCCCACAATATATATATATATATATATTGAGTTTTGATCCTCTACTTTCCCATGGTTGCAGGGGGGTGTCTAATATGTTTGTTTTTTGGCGATGGGGTGAATGGGAAACGTGATGAGAATGGGATTTGGGGGTCGCCTCAGACTACCCCAACTGGGCAAAATCCGTGGATTCGGTGGGAAATTTGGGGACCGTGATGGGATGATTTTCGCTGACAACAAATGGAGGTTTCCTAAAATAGGGGTACCCCTGAATCATTCATTTTAATAGGATTTTCCATTATAAACCATCCATTTTTGGGTACCTCCATTTTAGGAAACCTCCAAATTGGGATTTGACTGGTACTACTTCTGGATTTACCGATGGTCGTTGGGGATTGAATCGGAGATCCAATGAGGCGAAATGGAAGGTGACATGAGTCTTGAGGACATTTGCAAACAAAATAGCCACGAAAAAGCATGAGGTAGCTGTAGATTATGGTAATCAAGTTCATTGCCCCAAAATCATCTTATTTCAGGTTGGTGAGTTTGTGTAAGTGGGCCACATGGCGATATGAGTGTGAGATATCCAGAATGTGTATTTGTGTGAGATGAAAGCAACAAACATGTTTCAAGAAAGGGCGACATTTGCTGAGACCCCCCACA
>BGPT01003481.1:3241-15741 GCA_003297045.1 Symbiodinium sp. clade C Y103 | reverse complement strand
ATGGAAAATTCGAACAAGAATTGATGATTTAGGGGTACCCCGATGAATTAGGAAACCCCCATAGGGAGAATAATGGGATGTTTGTATATTTCAAAAACATCCTCTACGGGAAGTAGTATACTATAACAATTGGGGGAGATAGATAGGGATGTTTTGTTGTTGAGACTCATATTTGTAGTAGCCAGATGTAAGGGGATTTTATGGGGATATGATCGGATCATCTTCATGTAGCCAAAAATAAAAATGGACATTTTCGCCAACTAGAGGACCACATTGGGCACATAGAAGCCCCGGCGGACAAAATCCTGCACCAACTGGTGGTTTGCTCTATGATTTTCGGGGCTTCGTGGCTGCTGGTGCTGGGTTTTGTCCGTCCGCCGTATTTATGATCATGAGAACACGATAATCTATAGCGTATTGAATCTATGATGATGTCTGATATCATGGTGATACTTAGAAGTGATATAACAAAAATCCATGGCAGCCAGGAGGGGTGTGCTTCCTGGTTCCCTGCTCCCAAGTGGCTTCGGATTCTGGATTTCAGTGGGATAAACCTTGGCGATTTCATCAATGGCTTGTAGTTTGATATGTTGAAACCTGGTCTACAGATTCGGATAATCATCACCAGCTACAATTTAAAGAGTGTTCTTTGGGCCAAAGATTAGGTCTAGAGTTGAACACAACCTGCGCCCAGGTTGGTGAGTTTGAGGTTGTTGGTTTCGCCCAAGTACCAGGAGCCTCCCCTGGGGATCGGAGGGGACCGGAGGGGGACCGGAGCGGATGCCGGACACTCGAGCCTTGATTGACTTGGGAACGCTGATGCAGTCGGTTGTGGAGTTTTAACTGCATAACAACGCCCAAATATATAAATGGGAATGCTGGAAATTGTTTGGCTCTCACGTTTGATTACCAAAGGGTCATGATCCGTTTTGACATATTTCGTGCTTCATTTCAAGTGCACAGAAACCACCGACTCGAGCTGTGGAAACATTGGGATGATATGAAGCAACAAAGTTGGGATATTCACTACGTCATGAACCACCAAGAACTATGGAACATATATCCAGATCGTTTTGGTTTATATTCAATTTATATTCCAATATCGCCAAAAAATGGGGTGATATACCAACAAAATTGACCTGATATGGATCATATATCATATCGTTAAGCCTTAGTTTCAAGATTCGTAGATCCCACCCAAACAGGATCAAATACCCGCCCAAGGAATATATTGATGTTTGCATCAGAGGAATGGGATCATCATCTCAATCATCATCCCATTCGAGATCTCCATGTTTTGGTATCTACGTATGTTAACATAGCCATGGAGAATCCCCTATCAATGGAGGTTTCTAGCTGGGACAATCATCCCAAATTCACCATTTTTTATGGCTATGTTAGTCATAATCAGAGGGTATATATTAACCATTATTGGCTCTGTATCCCCAGTTGTGATGGTTGAAAGGTGGTGCCCCAGTTCGGAACGGCGAAGTTGGTGCAACAGTTTCTCAGTAGCCATGGTTGGTGATAGATCTGTAGTTAATGGGAGACCAATGTGCAAAGCACCACCTTGTATGAGCCATATGTTCAAGTTATCACCAACTATTGACTATTGGATCTAATCACCAATATCAAATGGATGATTTGTATCTATTATGCCATACAAATTCACTGCCCATGATCCCTTCTGCTTAATATGTTTGCTTCCCCCACAAACCATGCTGAATAGTATTACGGGGATGTGTTTAGTATTGAATGGATTCTTAACCATCTATGATCCATTTTTTCATATGTTTGTACATGTTGTGAACCATTTTATCCATTAGAAAAACCATGATAAAATCCTTTCTTATCCATTATTAAGCATGAAGATATTCAATATAAACATATATAAACCATAAACTATATCCCATCGATCATGCTATGGCACCGCCCATCCCAGGAGGCTCTGGATCAGGCGGCCTGCCACGAGGCCGTCTCTGAGGTGCGTCGCGCGCACTTTAGATCCATGGTTACCCTTTGGTAATGAAACGTAGCGACATAGAAAATGGCCATAGAAATAGTGGATTTTCCCATTAAACATGGTTATTTTCCCATAGTTTTTAAACAGTTTACCAGTGGGTATCGATGTTAAATCATATAATACATTCTGATTATTTAACGGAACAATGGAAAATTACCATTTTTAAGAGGTAAGTCATCCTAAATAGATGGGCCATTATACATAGCTATGTCAAAAAGAACCAGAGGGTAAATTTGAGTTAAATTCATTAAACTGTTCCTGATCTAAAGTGTTAAATGTTCTGAACCTCTTGACTAGCCCTTTCGTAAACTGACAGTTTGCGAACTGGAAAATCACCATTCTTAGTATAGTACATCAACGAACTAAATGAGCCAGGTATACCATAGCCCATAGCTATGCTAATTTACGGGATGGTACCGTAACTACCAAAATAATGAGCTGAGTTTATGTTGATGTTTTCTTTTTTTTAACCGGCCACTAAACGTCATTGAACTCATATTGAACTATATCTATACCATACAGCCCAGTGAAATCTCAGCTCCAGCACGGAACCACCTCGTAGAATGCAGTCTGGGAGACAGGTTTGCAGGAGGAATCGATGGTGGTGCATCATCTCCCAATCTCTTCAGCACTTGAGGTGTTTCTCCAATCATTATAGGATTGGCACCTTTTCGAAAAATCCGGACAAATCCCTATTTGAAAGCTAAAATTCAAACCACAAAGGTGAAACCCAATCATGGTGAAACATCAAAACCTTAAAAAAACACAAATGGTCTCCTATAGATTTCCCCTTGACCATCCAGGATCTAACGCTTCACGATTCCCCATGGGATGGTGAAAGCACAAAGGGCCCTGAAAAGGGCACCAGGTGATGATTGGTTGATAGGAGCTGTTCCCACATCATATTGTTATTTATGTGTATATTTAATAATATAATATATATATATATATAGATAGATAGAGAAATACACCTATATGGATCCAAGTACCATCTTAGAAAGTATTTGGGGTCTCATTTACGGCGTTCAGTACCTTGTCAGGAAGTGTTTGGATCCATAGGATATATATATATATATACATACATGGAATCCCCACAATATCCCCTTCAAAGGGTTGGCTGAAAGCTCTTGCCTCCTTTTCAATCCTTTTAACTTTTCAATCCTTTTATCCTTTTAAGAGGTGGTGTCGAAAGAGACGCAATATGGCGAGGCCGTGCAGATGCTTGGTTTTGAAAAGGGATGCTGTTTTTTTTAGTGGAGATACACATATAAGCAGTAATGGGTATTAAGGAAATATATAGGGTAATAACTCTACCTTACTGAATTGAATATAGGAAATATATAGGATAATACCTCCAATATGGGTACCTTTATTCAATTTGTCAAGAGGTATGCTCTAAAACATTGGTGGTATCACCAACAAGAAGGGGTGCAAACTCCGCAGAAATCTCCTTTTCCGAGCCAAAGAGTGACCGCAGCAACGGCAAACAAACCAATACACAAAGCAAAATGCAGAAAACAAGACTCTTGACCAAACATGGCACATCAATTGCACCTTTTGGCAGATCTCTCAGGAAATGGAATCAAAGGGTTCAGAAGAAAGAGAACTACGACCACTGCATGCGGGCCATGATGGTGATCCCGAGTCTCGGCTGTAGCGGACTGCAAAAAGGAAACAGCAACGGGCTGTTTTTTGTTACAGACAAACATATTATATTAATGTTGATTTATGCTATCATATTCCAACCTGTAGACCTTGAAGTTGCGATGTTTGGGATTTTTGTTGAGGTACTTTTTGCCAATTTTTTGGATACTTTGAGGGCCAAGGCACGAACTTATTGCAATAATTTGGGTCGTAACTAGAACGACCTCACCACAACGTCAAAGTGTCTTCACATGAGTCACCTTTACTCAGTGCATGTTGAATTATTAGAATTTGTCAAAATGGGGATTATGGAAGTGGTCCTAGATGGAAGATTTATGGAATCATTATTAGAAAATGGGGATTTATGGAAGTGGTCCTAGATGGTAGTAAAGCGGCAATTCATTGGCAATCAATAGGTAGAATCGATTCATTGTCTCCAGGCAGGTCAATCCTGACTGGTAAAGTCATGCTCGACAGCCGCAAATCTCTGTTTTTTTGTGATGATTCAGCCGGATCAAAAATCCATACCCTCTGGTAAACTAACATAACTATGGAAAATCATGTTTTTTTATGGGAAAATCCACTATAAATGGCCATTTTCGATAGCTATATATGAAAGAAACAACATACAAGTGTACATGATACGTGCAGCAATCATGCGATATACACAGGTAATCACACGTATATGGAAAACCCACACCAACAAAAAAGACACCCGCGAAGCAATCTTATTGGTATCTAAAGCATTCTAAAGCATCTTGACTCTACATCCATTGGATATTATATAAATGGATATATATATATATAGATAGAAAATCTTTATGGATGTTCTCTACGTCATCGATTCTGATTCTGGCAAAGCTCTGTAGAGTGTGGAAGGCCATCCTGTACCATCCCCCTACTAGACATGGAGCCTGATGCACACGAAGGAGAGGACCCAGGTGGCAAACATTGCCCTCGAAAGTGCCAGGAGGAACGTTGTTCCCCCCTTTCAAGAACATAGAAAGGCATACTGTATAGACCCTGACTCTGAGATGGTGTCTTATGAAGGATTGATCTTACTGTTGCCTAGTCATACTTAGACCTTTCAAATTGTGTTGATACCATTTCAGGGTCTATGTTATCCACACGAGCAAGCAATGCTGCCACAGCAATTTTACAGGAGTTTGGGTGACATTTTCAGGGTCTATCTTCGTGGGGTTAAACAAGAATGAGTGTTGTCAGGGTCTATGTTATGCAACTCTTCTATGCGATCCGTATTTTGCCATATATATATATATTATAGTTATGTATATCAACATTGCGCTCTGGTAAACATACAATACATGAACCAACTATATATATATTTACATATGTACATACTGCATATCTATATATAATATATCTTGCAATTTTGCAACTGGTAGCCATTGGTGGCAAACAGGTAGCCTGGTAGCCCTCGTTGTTGCATTGCACCATCCCGGGGTCTTTGTTTTTATTTTCCTGAAATCTACACTCAGGGTCCAAGTGTGATATATGTATATATAGATATACATTTTTATTGTATATATCATATATGATATTTGCACTGATATACATTTATGTATGTATATATATATATATAGTTGATATATGCATTCTACATTATATATGCAACATTATATATGTAATATACTTATGTTGATACGCACCTTATTCTTCATCACCGTCCCAGGGGTTTTGTTTACCAACAAGCCGATCCGGGTTCTCCCGGACCTGAGCCGAAGCTGAAGGACTTCAAGGCGCCTTCGGTTGCGTCTTTTTGTTGATCCATGGGGTGAACCATAGGAAAACCATAGGAAAATGGTGATTTAATGGAATTTTACTGGTATTTTTATGGTGTTTCATGGGGATTAATGATGCTCTACCCTCTGGTAAACTAACATAACTATGGAAAATCACCATGCTATTAATGGGAAAATCCACTATTTCTATGGCCATTTTCTATGTCGCTATATGTTAGTTTACCAAAGGGTATACTATCTCATTGGGATATAAGTGGATCCCGATTTGGGGCTGCTATCTTTGATAGCTACTTCAAATGAATGGGAACTAAAGACGTAAATGCTAGCGTTGGGGGGAATGAACATCCGTGTGCAAACTATGTTCATGTTTACTGGGGTGCAGGAGTTTTGATCCGTTGCCATGACATGATTCAATGTATTTGCGCAATGATCCCATCAAAACTCACGCAGACGTTTTTCAGGTATTCCCATCATCCAGGTAGTTCTTGGGGCATAACAACATATTCATATTTAGGGTACAAATATGTACAAATATATACATATACATATATATATAGTTTAAATTCATAACTTAACAATGATATAAATAACAATCATATATGTATATATATATATATAGATATAGATATTATTGCTACTGTATATTGCAATCACCATAGGGTCTACCACCTCCGGATCCCAATGGGTGCCTTGCAGCTGATTCAGGCTTGGATGGGTACACTGGGTATGCTTCAATCCTTGATTTCATTCTGTTCTTTAAGTAGACATAGATGTATTAACCAGATAAAGCCAAAGCAAGCAACTTGTTTTTTTAATGTTTAATCCAAGACTGGCCATGCTACGGTGAATATGGGATTGTTATGGATTTTCCATTGGTTTCTGGCCAAGTATGGATGAATCTGAAGTGGCTTGGGTGTGTATTGGGTTGATGGTTGAAGTGGCATTGCTTCATAGTTGAAAACTTCACAAGATTGGTTTAAGGGAATATTTACCAGGAAACCCCTATATTTAATGGGAAAATCCATGGTTTCCGGTTAAAATTTTCCCATTAACCAATCCATTGAAAACTGTATCATCCATGTTGATATGATCTATTCTTGCATGAAGCTGTGGGTATCTAATTGACCATGGGGACGCAGTAGAGATATCTCTGGATAAATTGCGTCCGAGCCTCACTGTTGTATCTCTTTATCCAGCCATCTCCACTCCTTGTATTTGCATTTTGTAAACCACCCTGTTTGATTCTTTTTGTGTTTGCGTGTATGCATTGGGAATAGTAGCAATTAGTCCATATACATCATAGAGTTAGTTCATAGTTGGAAACTTTGGGCTTAATTGATTCATTGCGATAGCTTTTCCAGACACCAAGAAGCAAAGATATTGAACCACAAATCATGGAGTTTCAGCCACAAGAAGCCAGGATTTCAACTACAACAAGACATGTGGTTCAACCCCACAAAGATGGCGAGTTCACACTTGAACAGTCAGCAAGACACATTGCTCTCTTCCCGCTTCTAAATTGCTTTTTGCTGATGTTCTGGCTTTCACGCCAGTGGGTATTACTTGGCTCATGTACTTAGAGGCCAAGCTAATCAGCAGCTTGACAAAACTCAGTAGTTATCATACGACGATGATGGCCACCAGCTGCGTCTGATATGCGCCCAGGTGCACCACCAAAATCAAGCAGGTACGTTTGCACAGGAACGGTACAGCGTCTTCGTTGGCCGCTGACTGTACCGATCCCCAGTGGCCCCCTGCTGCTAATGACTCGGCAACCAATGGAAACAGATGCCGGATGTTCGGATAGCAGGCCACACATTCCAAAGCTGAAGCTGTTAAAATTGCAACGACCAATGCTGAAAATCTCAGCTAAAGCCCCATTCAGACCCATCTGAACGCAGGACTGAGTCTTACCTGCTCTACTGCCTAGTGCCTAGTTGCAAACTCTTGGAAACAGAGCGTGACACACACACGCACACACACCCACACACACACACACACACACGCGCTCACCGCTGACATTCAGACTGAGAGAGATGTTTTTTCCAGCCTGCAGAATGACGAACGCACTGCCCGTTCACTTGCTGTGAGCCAACTGGTGCCTTTGACAGTGTCAGGCGTGCCCGAAAAGGCATGAGATACACCAGAGGCGTTGAACGTGAAATGAGATGTTGTCCATACCAAGAACAACTTTCTTGGCAATTCTGAAAGACACTTTGCAGTCCCTTGAGACGCTAAACGAAGGCGATTCTTTTTCGATTTCCCGGGACGGTGTGCGCGTTTTGCATTCAGTAGCCGAAGCAGCAGTTCAGGAAACTTTAAGCCTCTGGAATAATTGGCGATCCACTATCCTGGGGTTTCAGCAGGAATTTACAGACGCACACCCAATATTCAATATTTTCGTGGGGGTCGAACATTACGGGTAAAATCTACAGTCTTCTTCTCCATCTTGAGATGAAGATGCGTTTATCCACCATTTGTGGACCTTACTGGACCATGTTTTTGTTTAGTAGGAGGCCCTTGAACTCAAATCCAAGTTCTGGTTTCCACGGATTGCCAGACTTTGCCGCCCGGGGCAGTTTTGCTAGAAAACAACATTAAGCCACACCATTCTACCAGTTGATTCCAGTGGATTCCCATTGAACCAGTTGAGTGAAGCACCAGTCTCACCACCACAAAAGCCAGCAGGAAAAGGTCGTGAAGAAGAGTCTTGGCCTGACTGCTTTGGTGAGTTGATGAAAATGCCCAGAATAGCCGAATTTGAATGTGGAAAATGCTGATGAACTATGATGAACTGTGGAATTTGGGGGATACTTTTTTTTTAGATTCACCAATGTTTTGCCATATAGATGCCCTTGGGGTATCAAACATGGCAAAGGGAAATCCCCGAACTAGAATAGAGGTTTTCATGGCAGAATCATCTACAGGTTTTCCAGGGTTTTCATGGAGTACGGGAGAATTTCCTCGGTGGAAAGTGGAAGATTTGAATCCCAAAGCTGGTTGGGCGAAGAGGTTCAACAACCCTCCATTCAAGGCATGATTGCAATCAAGAAATCATGACTTTAGATTTTGCAGATGGATGTACAGAGGGATGTAAATGTAGATGATCGAAGTGGTGGCAAAATGCAGATCCTGGTCGATATTCTTGTCTCAGTGTCAATCTACCATTACAACACTGGATTTGTTTAGACAAAAAAATAGGTACAGAAAATCAGAAAAACCTTGGTTTCTACCATTTCAATTGGTCTCCTGTAATTTTCCTTTTTTCCAATTCTGGGATTTCAACCCCATGATGTTTGACAAGTTGTGGAAATTCAATCAATTCGCACGAAAATCCACTACTGTAGAACTGGTTTTGATCAAGAAATTGGAATCCCATTGAATCCAATGCCTTACTTAGCCTCACTTCCCCAGTCAAAAATGTAATTCTGAGATATTTGGAGGATCATCCCATTGAGTAAGTGGCGTAATTCCCCCAAGTAGACTCTCACATTGAGAACTGGGCTATAACTATAACCTCACAAACAAGCGGTGACAGGACCAGTTGTGTGATCCCCACAAGTCCCCCACATTACAAGCAAACGCTAGCCACTACTTTAGTGGGAAACGCTAAGGTACGGTATGTTTACCTCTTTATCTACCCAGTTTCCAAACCTAAACGTATCAAAGCTGTTTTCTTGAGCCCTGCCAATTTCCAAGTTTCATGGTAAACACATGTTTTCAGACATGTCATATGTTTTTCTCATCGAATTTCCAGGGACGTCCCTGGATCGGCCGTGGTTCAGGGCTCCCGAAGTGTCGTCGCAGCGGCTGGTACGGCGCCGCTGGGACTTGCGCCAACGGCTGGGCGCCATGAGTCAGGTTCCAGTGGTGTTGGTGGCTGGGTCCATAATATATATATATATATGATTATATATATAAATATACATATATATATATAAATATATAGAGTTATATATATATATGTGTAATTATATTTATAGTTATATATATATATGTAATTATATATATATATGTGTAATTATATATACATATGGTACCCACCCAAATGTCTACCTTTTTTTGTGCTAATTTTCTGATATGTTATTGCATTGTATATATATATATATGTGTGTCTTGCTTACCAGTCCAGTCCAGATTAATGAAATGCCAGCTGAACCTACTGCTGCTACTCTTACAGGATGTGGATGTGCATTACAACCAAAACCTCGAGAAAACCAAAAAAACAAAACTTTTCAGAGAATGTTTGGTCTGAAGCTCATGTTTTTTTTTTGGTTTTACCTCAGTTTTTTTGTTTTTTTGGTCTTGTCTTAACTTCTAAAAAACAAAACAAACTCAAGGTGTTTTTGTTGTTTTGGGTAAAATTATGGAATTGAAATGGTGAAAAAACCAAAAACAACTCAAAACCAAAAAAACTCAAGGGTTTTTTGGTTTCTGGGTGCTTGTAGCTTTAGTTTCTTCTTGGCTCTGCAATGAAAAAACAAAAAACCTTGAGTTGTTTTGTTTTTTCACAATTTTAATTCCATCATTTTATCTTCAAAACCAAAAACATCTTGAGTTTGTTTGGTTTTTTTAGAGGTCAAGACCAAAAAAAGACAAAAGAAACTGAGGTAAAACCAAAAAAAAACAAACATGAGTTTCAGACCAAACATTCTCTGAAAAGTTTTGTTTTTTTTGGTTTTCTCGAAGTTTTGGTTGGTTCCTAAGATTCTAAACTATCAAGAAAACTGGAAGAGTTGAGTTCTTTTCAAAAAGACTTACAGCTGTGCAAAGTCATGAAGGAGTGCAGCATTTCTTTGAAAGGAATATATTTTGTCGAAGAGACTTCTTGTGCAAAATCATGCATCTCTTTGAAAGGAATATACAATTATATACTTTCAAAGAGACTTACAGCTGTGTAAAGATCAGAAAGAGGTAAAGGAATTGATGGAAGGAGGATAGCTTGATTTTGAATGTAATCCTTTGAGCAACCATTTTAATCGATTATGGTATTCCTTAAAGAAAGTGTTGGTGCAAGTATGTGCAAAGCTTCCTTCACAAGGAAGTGAACCATTTGATTGAAAAGCATGCAATAATACGCATAAGCATTACTATTAAGTAGAACCCTTGGGTGTATGTAGTATTTTTTGAAAGAAACATGGTTATGGTTGTATGCTAGCAATGTGCCCTTGCCTATGAATGAAACACCTGAACAAAACAGGAACCATTAATTTGAAGAAGTGAAGTCTTTCCTTTAAAAAAAGTTATATAGAAAAAATGTTAGGGAAGCGTGATTTAATTAAACAAATATATTGCATCTTTCGACATATAGTATTTTTCGGTGAGAATACTGCTTGTTATCTTTAGGGCATACCTTGTCTTCGAGGCAACCCCTTGTCTTCAAGGCAACCACTACATTTGAAGAATTTCAATATTGTCTTCAAACAATGATCATACAGTCATGCAAGAGAAATGAGAGGAAAATTGAGCTCTATTAAAGGATGTGTTTCATGTTTCCACCTTTATAGTCTATAGTTTTCTTGCAAGAATAGTGTTTCTTATTTAAGGGAATATCTTATCTTCAGGGCAAATTGTAACCTGTAAGCAGCACTCCACTTCAACACCATTGTTTTCAAGGAATGCTGCAATGTGCATTGACAATTGCACTTTTTCATAGCAATACTGAATGTTAATCACAGACTGCATATTCTGTAGGAATCACACAAGATCTACTTCCTTTCACTATTTGTGGTCTAGACAACATCGAACACGGACAGAAATGGTAGACATTCGGAGGGTAGCATGTGTATATATATATATCATGATATGTCTGTAACTAAAACTTTTGCATATTGTTTTTTTTTAATCATTGTTGATATCAACTGCAATTAAACCCTCTAGTTATAGCAGTTTAAAAAGAATAAGTTGTGTATGTATATGCATATTTATGTAAGTGGTGGTATTCCATATGTCGTAGGTCTGAAATAGTTGGGTTAGAGTTAGAATATGTGTATAATTCACGATAAAATATATGGATGCGGCCCCAAAACGGTTACAGTCGAGCGAGATTGTGAGCCCCAAGTATTTCGGGATGCTTCAGACGCTGGGATTCACAGATTTTTTTTCTGTATTTAGAAGTCACAATACATATGTGTATTTATCTAGCATCCCATTTGGGTGATCTGTTTGGTATTTACTACAGATTCTGGTGATTTTAAAGATTATATTTAATTTGGGCAAGAGGTCTCTTAACATAATACTTGATCATCCCATTTGGCAATGTATCACTGAGTTTCGGAATGTCAAACATATTTACGGCCCCATTTGGGTGATGAAGTATGTATTTAGCATTTACCACAGAGCTTGCTGAGTCTCAAAGGGTTCTGTATGTATATCATTTCAACATCCTCAAGCAATGACAGGTTTCACCATCAAGGGAATGCATTTTACCATTCTAAATGTCTGCGTGTGTCTAAAAGATGCAGAGATATACTAGTACTTCCAAAATAGCAGTGTTAATAAAGAAAATGATGGTTAACCACTGGCTTCAGGGGTACCCTCTTTTGGACGCCAACCCATACTATCATTGTATGGGCATTTGGAGTCTGAATGCGACAACCCAGACTCCTGGTTTTGTTGTTGCCTGACCCAAAGCCTTTTGTCATGCTTCTCCGCTGGGTGAGAGCAAGATTTCCAAACTAGATGGCAATGATTGGTATCAGCAATCAACCAACGGTAGTTCTGGTTTATCCTCCCACTTTGGGAGGTTGTATTCCCATTATTTCCCTGGTTCATGCCCCTATTTTGGTTGCCTAATCCAGTATTTTACTGCATCATCGGGATACATCCATCTGGATAAATTACGTTGCGACCCCACTCCAACCTCACTGGAATGATGCTTAGGATATCCGGGTTCCAATTTCCACTACAGAATGAAGGGACCCAGGGCCACTACAAAGCCTCAAAAACAGCTGTTTTTGTAGGAAATCTTAGTCTTGGAGCCCTGCACTTTGTAGCAAGAGTGATGTTGAAGAGTTGTAAAATCAGCTTGGGGTCTAGCCCTGCAATTTGTAGTGAACATGTTGTCAGCT
>BGPT01003480.1:201-36996 GCA_003297045.1 Symbiodinium sp. clade C Y103 | reverse complement strand
CTGGTGCGGAGGAGTCAGCCGAATCCAGACCACATGCTTTCCTTTGGAACCTGTGACTTCCCAACTGGTTTGTCCGTCAGCCTTCATTTCTAAAAGCTTCGCGGGCATGGTGTTTCCATGATACAGAGGTTCCACGGGCTGCAACCTTGCAGCGCACGAAGATCTCTGGCCCATCCTTAGCACTTTCAGGGTCTGATCCCTCCAACAAGGTCACTCGAAGGANNNTGATCCCTCCAACAAGGTCACTCGAAGGACTACGGCACCCTTCAATGGCACCGGGGAACCAGCTGCAATCCCGTGAACGTACTCAGGATAAGCCCATTTTTCGAACTTAATCACCGGAAACTGGCGATCCTCCGGGCCAATCCCCAAATCAGCCGCTCGGTTCAACATACCCGCGACCAATTCCTCGGTCACATGGTTCGAACCGGCGCACCCATCCAGCANAATCAGCCGCTCGGTTCAACATACCCGCGACCAATTCCTCGGTCACATGGTTCGAACCGGCGCACCCATCCAGCATAACTTCCACCTTGCGGTCCAGCACTTTGACAACTGACTTGTACTGGTAACCGCCAGGTTCATTTTCAGCCAGATGGAACCAATCCTTGGGCACCTCGTCCAAAGAAGTAAACCGCGGCTTGTCGCCCGCGGGCTTTGTCAAACTCAGAGTTCTCTGGATCCCGACCTGCGCCTNGGAACCAATCCTTGGGCACCTCGTCCAAAGAAGTAAACCGCGGCTTGTCGCCCGCGGGCTTTGTCAAACTCAGAGTTCTCTGGATCCCGACCTGCGCCTGAACTGAAACGGAGATGATTGGTATCAAACTAATGCTTATGATTTTGCTGACCGTTTCGGCACTCCCAATCTGAACTGAGAATGCTGCGAAAGGGTTGGACATAGCTGCCCCCGACGGCGCTTTCCACCCGTCCGGCGGGCCATTCCCCTGTGAAGATGCAGTCGGAAGGCTGTGAACCATGTCACAGTTAGCTCCCTTCCTGCAAGCTCCATTCTTTTGGAAGAAAGGGCACACAGTCCCTGGAGGTTTGGTACTCTTTCCCTTTCCTTTCGCTCCCTTACCTTCAGGTCCTTTTCCTTGTCCCTTCCCCTTATGTCCTCCCTTTCCGCCCTTCGTCGCGTAGGTTTGATCCTCTCCTTTTCCTCCGCTGGCTTCTTTCATAGCCGCGAGGGTTTTCTTCCTTAGCTCCTTGTCGTGTGACCACGGACACGCATCTCCTTTGGGGCAGTTTCCGTGATCCCGGAAATGGAAGCAGATCTTATTTGATCTTCCTGTGGGCTGAGTCGCAAGAACAGATGGATCTGCTACCGGCTTTGGCTTTGGNGGTGACCCTAGCCAAGTACAACCCCATCTCTTCCTTGTCTGGTCGAAATACCTGATTCAATTGTTTAAGCAGCTCATCAGTTCCAGCTGCTCCGGTCCCCGCTGAGGACGGGCGAGGACTGGCTCCTCCAGCTCCAGTCCCTGGTGTCACCCTTCCTGCAGCCGCGCGCCCCGGCACCGCTAAGGCTGCACCAACAGCTTCCAGTTCCGAGGAAGAGTCTTCACCTTCCTCCTCTTCACTCTCATCCTCGCCGTGGTACTCTACCATGATAGCTTTCCACTCGCGTGTCTGGGGTGAGACGCTCAGGCACAAAGCCTACGCTAGGCAAAGCTTTACAACCGTGCCACTTGAGCCAAAATTCAAGTGAAACCACATGCAGTTGAAACAAGGGCTGGTTGGACAAGGAGTGCAGCAACACTCACAATACATAACATACATAACATACATAACATACATAACATACATAACATACATAGCATACATAACATACACAACATACATAACATAACATAACATAACATAACATAACATAACATAACATAACATTACATAACATAACATAACATTACATTACATTACATTACATTACATTACATACATGCATGCATGCATGCATGCATGCATACATACACACATTACATAACAAAACATAACATAATATTACATTACATAACATAAGATAACATAACATAAGATAAGATAACATAACATAACATACATACATACAAATGTATATATATATATATACGTATATACTGTACATATTCTGTATATTCAATTACACACAGTCGTAGTTTTTTCAATCCCACACAGCTGGGGGGTTCTTGAACCGTCCTACATCCGTTCCACACGTCCAAAAATACACGGAGGTATTCGCGTTTTCAAGTTGGCATTCGCGGGTACCCCCTGAATAGTCAGCCAGAGTTTTGTTTCGTCCGGGGTTGACACTACGAAACATCTTTAACCATGGTGAACCACTATGAACGACATCAATACCAATTAAAAGCCATTCATATCCCCATTGCACAACAGTTTTTTAATAGTCATTACCAGTACCATAAATACAAGTTCATAGTCATGAATAACAACATCCATCAATGTTCACTTTCAATAAGAGTCATTCATGAATCTCATGAGTCATTCATAGCCATTCATATCCCCAGCTCGCAGAACGGCAGGCTCCTGTGACTCGCAGATGGCTGGCCGGTCACAAGGATTCGCGGGATCGGGGTCTCCGCTGGCGCTGGGGGTGCTATTACAATCCTCTCAGCGCCTGGAGTCCAGCCATTCTGAAGAAGCGGGGGATCCACCAAAATGGGGGGATTTCAGTTGGTAAATCAAAAAGAAATGGGACTTCAGTTCGTTAATTGAGAACAAAGGGGGATTCGACTTATTTAATCAACAAACAATTGGAATTTCATGCATTTCATTGTACAATTCCTGGGATGATCCTCCGGTTTTGACTTGGAATTCAATGCAGTTCTCAACGAATTAGAAAATAAAGTGCTTTCATGTGCTTTCCACTTGTTTTGATGATAATATTCAACACACAATGCAGGGCTTTGACCAAGAGACAAGGGATAGGCAAGTGGAATCCCCACTCATAGGAAGGGTCCCTTGGCCAAATGAGCGATTTGTTGGTGTATAACGCGGTTTACTGGTTAGTTCATGATTGATGATTATATCAGTTGTGTTTTGTTTCACAAACCAACCACAGCTCTGACGCAAAACCAATCTGACAGATGCCCCCCAATCTGACAGATGCCCCCCAGGACGACACCCAGAAATCCAACAACACATGACAAATCTGAGGATGTAGATTTTATATACCCTCTGGTAAACTAACATAACTATGGAAAATCACCATTTTTTTAATGGGAAAATCAACTATAAATGGCCATGTTCAATAGCTATGTTAGTTTACCAGAGGGTACAATGCAAGATGATACAAATGATATCTTGACAATCTGAAGGAGAACTATACCAATATTTGGCCTTCTCTGATGTCTTCAGAACAAACTTGTTGTAGCGAAAATGCCAAAAAAAATCCGCAAAAACACGTATAGGCAATATTTTATGGGGATATTCCCTTACATAGCCCCAAAAAATAGGCTTTATATATGGTAGGTAGCTCATACATGGTAGATACCTCCAATAAATCGATTCCTGAAATTTGGCCATCGATGGTGGCATGCAAGCAACAATTCCATGTATTGTTTTTCTCGTGTCCATCCATTGGCAAAAGTGTTTTGTACTGACTAAGACCTATTTCTTGTCAACTAAATCCCCTAGGCCCTACGTGTGACGCAAAATCTCCATATGTCATCATTCGTTGCTGCTCAAATCCCAATTTGAGGACACCAATTCCCGTGAAACAATCACTGACTTTACTCGGTCTAATTTCAATCCTTCAATTTCTTCTTGGCTTAATCCCAATGTTTCATAATTTCGCCACGAGACTCTCGCGCGAAGCCTCTGGAACCTCCCTCACCACCACCTCTGCCAAAGAAGCCAATTCACCTGACGTTTGGGGTCAAGATAGATGAGCCTGCTAAAGATACATGAATAATCATGAATATGTACATATAGAATGTATACATGTATGCATGGATGGATGGATGCATGGATGGATGGATAGATGTATATAAGTATGTAAAGTAAGGAAGGAAGGAAGGAAGTATGTATGTATGTATGCATGCATGTATCATGTGTGTGTGCGCGCATGTATATATTCAGGTCCATATCTCTTACCAAATTAGCACAATTCATGGTCAAGCCGTTGTGAGATCGCCAAACTTTGAACAGAAAGATGTATCTACGCATTTATTTATATATATTTATATACATGATATTTGTATGTACACATTATAATCATATAGAGATAGGTCTCAAAGGTGCCATATAGATAGGAGGACAAACAAATGATATTGGATTAGATTTGGCTCCGATTTTATTGTACATTTCTATAATTTTATATATGTATGGAGATATGATAAATTGGATTATATGCTTCTCACTAATGGTATAAGATGGGCGTATGATCTACTAATGTTGGAAGGTCAACTAACAGCACTGGTTTTGTGACCAACAACAATGGGAATATTGACTATGACCTATGAAACCATTAAAATTTTCACACAGGAGTGTGGAGGTGGGTCAATTTCTTTTTTCAAGCCATCCGAGCAATGTTCAGTTTTCCTTCTGTCGTCCCTTGCTGCGCAGTACAATCCCTGAACTAATCATCAACAGCTGTGTCTCGCAGCCAGGTCACCAGACCTCTCGGATATTTGACAAAAAGGACTGCAGCATCGGTGGCAAACGATGCTAAAGGTTGCCCCCACATATTGGTGGAAAAGGTTTTATTTCATCACTAGTTGTTTTACGATTGGATTGACTTATCACTATTTTCTTAAATAGGATCTTGGACTGCTTGGTTTCTGTTCAAAAAAACAATGATTTCTTCAAAATTTTTCCGAGCCATTCGTCCAGAAACCATGCCGCATCACCCACCCCCGTGCCGCCCGGGCCTCCGTTGAAGACTAAGGGAGCATCGGTGTCTGCGAGTCCAGCTTGACCCCGCTTCGCCAGAATCGCTTGCAGATTTGCGCCTCTGCGACACCAAGCTGACCAAAAAAAAAGGGATTTACCCAACCCAAATAGGGCTTAACTATCAAGAATGATGGTACAATGAGGATATAATAGGGATATATAATGGACATACAGCGGGATATTTAATGGAATGTTGATTGATATACCCTTCAGTGTCCTCAAACATGGCTGGGAAATCCCCGCACTACCCATGGAGGTTCGTTCGTTGGGAAAATCATCGAACCTTTTTTTGGGATTTTCCAGCAAGTAACTCACCATCTGGGGTGGTTTATGGCATGGGGACCACATGATCTCTCCCGTCTCAGTCTCATAATACTATACATTCTACCGTACAATTAATGGGGTCTCAACAAACAAAAACCAACACATTTCATGACAATGCTTGGGACCTATATTAGGAACACATGATATTCAATGATTCGGACTGCAATCTTGGCAATGAATAAACGTGCCTCCTACAAAAAACAGTTTGGAGCCCAGCTCCATAGGCGGAAAATTTGGAAATCACACACGAAAAAGTTTGGGGTATGGAGGGGTAAATCATCAAAAATTGTGATTTATTATGACTTGACTTAATGAGATATTCGAATGGGGATGTCATGGCTAATAACTACAGTATCTACAGTAACTCTGAATATCTCTGAATCATCCCTTGCCCAATATGAAACACAGCCCCAAGAACTCAGGGTTTCTTGAAATCGACAATTCGGATCTCTCGGGGTTGAATCTTGGCTGACTTTCCAAATGGCCAAATAACTGAAAGCCAGTGGTTTACACAAAGCACTGTTTTACACCAACACGGTGTTATACACAAAACCATGTTTTACACAAAAACCATGTTCTTGCTAGGCCTGTGCAAGCGCTGTTTGCGGCTTGCAGGATAGCTCTTCCATGGACCTATTCTCCCATAGTTTCCCCAAACGTGTTCCATCATTTCCCAGAACATCTCCATATTTTCCAACACAGTTTCCGCATGTTTTCACACCATTTTCCCATGATTTCCCCACCTATATTAGCTTCATTTTCCACAAAATCCCATTGCTCCAATATTTACCCAACATTTGTCCCACGCAACCGGTGTGCCTCGGCCCTGGATCAACGCTTGTCCAACTGAACGGATTCCATACCTGACATGGCCGCGGGGATGTGGCCACAGCAGCCATGAAATTGGAACGTAACGATGTGGTGATGACTTTGGTAAAATGGACATTGGCGAACTGCAACATTCTATATTATATTTCGAAATATCTATGGAGTGATTAGTGAATACATTAGTCAAGCTATACCTATTTTGAATATCTAATATAGTTCACGATTGAATTTTTGCGAGGCTGTTTTTATACCTGTATATCTACAACTCAGCAATATACTGGATGAAATAGTTATATCTATATCTATAGCTATATCTCTATCATGGAAAAGATATGAAAAGGTATCATAGTTCACTAAGTGGATTCGTAAGTTGTCCATGTTGGGATAGTGACCTTGACTGTCTATAGCTAAGTGTCAGCCTGTTCGTTTACTGTTTGAAACCGCCAGTCTCAAGCCCCACAGAACTTTCCTCCATCGCTACTGCTGATTTCAGATTGCTCTCTGTTTATAGTAACCCCAAGGTTGGGAACCATGTATTTGTTTAACAATTGTGACAAACTATGTCAGTAGGATTTTGCTCTATCTTTTCGTTAAGGCTTGCTGCACTTTGTTTACCCATCCATTTTTTGCGGGGCCAATCGAGCCAGGACCATCACTATCGCCTTGCACTGTGGCATGAATCTGGGCATTTTCTTGCTGGAAAAGCCACCGGTTACAGATGATCTGCCCATCAAAACATCATCTAACCATTCCCAAATGGGTGGTTTATTATTGTTTTACCCACATTATCAAAATTCGCCAGCGAAGGGCACACAAAAAATTGACAAAAACACAAGGCTGTGTCTGGAAATTCGCGAACATGTCCCTCCAACAATCGCGTCATTTGAATAGCGCAGTCACTGCTGCCCCGACTTTCCGTGGATACCCTCTGGTAAACTAACATGGCTATTGAAAATGGCCATTTATAGTGGATTTTCCCTTTAAAAATTGTGATTTTCCATAGCAAACTGTTAGTAAACCAGAGGGTAATCCATGATCATCGGTCCCTATTTCCTGGGTATATCCTCTTGTGTCGTCCAACGTGGCTCGACTCCTCCATTTCCCATGGAGTTTCCCAGCGAACAACACCGAGAGTTCAGGGATCCAGCCACATTTAAGGTGACATCAGAGGGTCTCATGGCATGGCAATTAATGGGTTATCCCATTATAGGTCCTATAAAATCCCGTATGGGGGTTTCCTGAAATGGGGGTACCCCAAAATGGATAGTTTATAATGGAAAATCCATGAAAATCCCATTCAAATGGATGATTTGGGGGTACCCCCATTTTAGGAAACCTTCATATTATCCCATGCAAAATTCGTGGGTGAACTACCCCCCAGAAACTCACAATGTTCTCCAGGACCCGAGGGGCGTCAGCAGTTTCTTCCGATTGGAAGGCTTGTGTAAGGCATCCAAGAAGGTCTTACAAAATTGGTGCGACTCAAAATTCACGAACCTCGGGTTCGAAGGATTCCCAGAGCATTTTTTGGCTCGAACTAGCGTTTTTCGAACGTGTTTATGAATGGTTACAAATGGGCATGAACCATAAATGAGGTTATAGAGTTGTAATTGACTTACAGCTGATAAAGGGCCATAACTACACGTTAAGCATAAAATCACGCAAGAGGTTGCAGCAGATTGCTGAAATGATGGTAGAGAAGCGGTTCAACTGGCAACTGATAGCCTACAATCCCCAATCCAATGGGTTGAACAATTGCAATTTTCAAGGGTAAACATGATCTTTGGACCCCAAGTTTCAGATAGGTCAACCGGTTTCGTGTGAAATTGACAGGTGCGACTTGGGTAGGTGCGACCCTTTCAATGTGAGAATTGTTGAGGTGGCCTTGCAACAGTGTCGTCATTGTTATTGCTAGTGGCCTGGCCATCCATTTTTGGGGTATAAAAAGAATCATGGCCATCATGGTGATTTAACCAGCAAAAATGTTGATTTAGCCAATCTTAGACAAGCATTGCCATGTCTTTCTTGCGAGGTGCATTTCTCCCCAGACTCAAGTGCTAAACTATCCCAGTAATTTGGAGCAATCTACCCAACGATTGCATTTTCCAGGGTGCCACTAGATCAGTAGACTTGTCTTCAGTTGGTCATCACCCAATCCACCAGGGTGCAGCATCCCCCAAAACAAAAACGACTGAGGTGAAATATCATACTATACTATACCCCCTGGTAAACTAACATAGCTATGGAAAATCACCATGTTTAATGGGAAAATCAACTATAAATGACAATTTTCAATAGCTATGTTAAATTATCATTCTGTTTCTTATCACAGTGTAATATAAACACAATCACGTTACATCATACCATGTGTTATCACCAACCTCAAATATGGCCGTTTGGGTAGACATACCCCCAGCTAAGACATAATTTCTGGTGACGTCGCAATGAGGTAATTATTCTAAGATATTCTAAGATATGTATTTAGATTTATCATGTATTATCTCGATCCCGATTATATCCCTATTGTATACCCTTGAAGTACCCATTACAGTATGTACCCATTACATGTTTATATCCTTGCATATCTATATCTACATATACCATCTGTGTATGTTTGTTTTTTTACATTGAGCATATCCCATCATGACATACCCTTAATATACCGATTATGTATACCATCCCGTATAATATGTACTAGGCATATTATCATGTAATCCGGCCAAAATCCCCTCATCTATCTATCTACCTACCTACCTAGCTAGTTAGCTAGTTATCTATCTAATCTATCTATCTAATCTATCTATCTATCTATCTATCTATCTATCTATCTTTCTATTCTATTCTATCTATCTATCTATCTATCTATCTATCTATCTATCTATCTATCTATCTATCTATCTATCTATCTATCTATCTATCTATCTATCTATCTATATGTATGTATATATCGTTATATACCCATCAGAATTACACATACCCAGTATGTAATATACACTATATCTCAACAGATGTCAATGTGGGACGACACGCTGCTTCGCAGATCTTCACGTTCCCACTCCATTTGATCAGAGCCACGCGAGGCCAATGTTTGAAGCAGCATTGGTAGCCCAAGGTACATACCTTGCCACGTCGCAGCATGCCCAAATATTATAGACATACTGCGGATGAAAGAAATCCTGCACCAGTTGATAGGTGCTTTTTTCCAACATTTCTAGGGTTTCAACCATCCAGGGTGGTGCAGGATTTTTTCCATCCACTGTATCTTGGGAGTTTTAAGCAAACATTGGGAATTCACGATCAGAAATGCGGATTTGAAGATTGAACATTGGGTTTTGACAACAACAACTGTGGAATTAATCATTGAGAATGATTTTTTTGTTCGAAACGGGATGATCACCAACAAGCTATGATATTTCACCAGTGGCAACCTAACCCTATGTTGGTTTCTGTTACAATAACTAGGCTTTGTGGCATCTTACAAGAGATGGGAACATGAACCAACAAACGTAATGTGTGGGGACCTCACTTCTCCTGCAGATTCCAATGGGGTATCATCTGTGAAGTGCCTTGCCGGCCAGAGAGGCCATGTTTATATACCCTCATCTTCCAGATGTGGGGATTTAATAGGGTTATAGTGGGCAAGAAATGAGATTGACTGGACACATCTGTAAATGCCCTCTGGTTTTTTGATCTAGCTAAGTGGAAAAACATTGAAACACACCTGATTTAAGAACGGTAAATAATCATAGATCATATGTATCATATATTTCTATGGGTCGTGGCTTCCAGTTGATTTTATTACTCCATCTAACCATACTGAATTTTCATCATCATACACCCCAATTATAAGCCCTGTCAGTATTACTAGTTTTATGATGTTTTATGATTATAAACCAACGGCACAATGATTAACTATAATGCGATATAATGCGGGAAAACCCAATAACAAATAGTAAACCTACCATTTGCGTATGGTTTATCGAACCCATTTATAGTGTCTTGGGGGATAGTCCATTATTGGGTTTACTACGTTGCTTTTAATCACCATAAACCGAAATTGAGCCGTGTTCAAAATCCCTCTGTCATTCCATTTAATCCTGGTTGGTGAAGAACGGGCATTCCATATAATCATCAGTTACCCCGGGTTTTCCAATATTTTCCAGAATTTTCTCCACCAACAGGGGTAACACTGCTCACCTCGGCAACCCATTCGTCGTGAAAACCAAGATGCACAAAGTCGTAAGCTCGTCGTCCAACGAACGGAGGAAAGCCGTCCCTAGGGTGAGCCAAGCTCTGGCTCTGAACAGTCAACCAAAACGGGGAGAGTTATCATAGATAGAACTGTGCGTGTACATATATATATATATGTATATAGATATATATATATATATGTGTATATATATACATGTGTATACACTATATAATGGTTCTTCTGAAACTGTTTAGGTATAATGTAAATATGTATGGATATACACTACTGTAAATTATTCAAAGTGATTTTAAAACTGTAAATGTGTATATATGGTCACCCACTATATTTGAACATATCCTAGATCATACATATATATATATATACATGTATATGATGTATTATATCATTGCATTATATTTTACGTGATATGTGTGTACAATAGATAAAATATGTGGATGATATGATATGTTTTTACATTTGATACTTATACCTACTGTAAAATATATACATATACGTGTATGCATCAAAATTGATAATATTTAAATCGTTACATACAAACATCATGTGCGTATCTATAAACATAAATGTAATGTACGTAACCAAATGGAAATAACATGGTCATGACACTCGAGCAACTCTTAGTATACCTTTCAATTGAACAAGGGTGCTGAAAAAAAAACACTTGGCTTCTTGGCACAGCAAAATCTGAAAACTAAAGCATTCCAGCAAAGTGGTGATTTCATGGGGAATGTACAGGAATCTGTTGCTTCACAAACGGACTTTGCTTCGCCAACTTTTGGACGAAGCCATAATGGAATCCTGGAATGGTGATCGATCACCCACATCCTTCGAGGTCGCTCCGTCTAGAGCGCCCATTCCACGGTCCCAGTTATTCAAGTGAATGCCCTACATCCACCATGGTCAAGTCCTTGGGGGCACCGAGAAAACCCACAGATCTTCTCAGGCGGTTCATCTTATACTGGGGTAAATGTTTACCCACCATGAATGTTCCGACATTTTCCGAACGGAAAGCCATGGGTGTTCTGCAGCCTGCTGAATCTACCCAGGTAAACCACAGAGATTGGGGGGGTTGATGATTTTGACCCATCCCCATATCCAAGTTATCCAAGTTGTGTTGCTGAAAATCGGGCCCGGGGCCCCTTCGTTTTTCTTGATGTTGGGGCGAACTTGGAACTTCAACTAGTGTAAATCCCGCCTTGTTTCCCAAAAACCAAAAGTACACATGGAACTGAACAAATTTGTATATGTCTACATATTAATATGTATATATATATATATGTATATATATATGTATATATATATATATGTATATATATATATACGGTATATATATATACACGTAAATATATGGTTGGTGCTTTCGCCCCAAAAAATACATGCCAGTCAGTTGGTATGAAGCAACAAAAAACCACCAACCAGATCATATAGATATGTGTATACATATATTATATATATGTATAAATAATATATATATATATACATGTACGTTATCTTCTACATATATATATATATGCAGGTTTCCCTGGCTCCCCCGTGCATCATCCAAGTCATGATCATGAATGAGGATAGGTTAACCCATGGTGACTTGGGGATCCAAAGCATTGGAAGAATCCCCTCCCAACTCGCCCAGCGTCAGTAATGGTAAAATCGAGGTGTGTGTGACCTGCCGATTGAGGCCTCTCATAATGAGCGTGGTTCCTCCCGGCTCCTCAGAATGGCTTCCGGATGAACATATGGGATGTAGTCAAGAAAACAAAGGTTGAGCTTGGGATGTGCAGGCCCAATTAATTAGTGACAGCAGATATAGATACATGTATGTATGTATGTATGTATGTATGTATGTATGTATGTATGTATATATATATATAGATATGTGTGCTGGATCCCATACAAAACCAGCTTATAACATGAGTTATCACCCATTTACTACCTGGGATAAACCTCCAAGTACAGGAAATCAGGGTTTGACCCTTCAATATAGGGCTTTTCTGTTGTCCCATCATCCATTTTCGGGAATGTCTGCTACCGAGTTCGCAATAGCCACAGTATAAACCAGCCATTAATGGGACATGTATGGATATATACCGTAGTGTATATATATATATATGTATACATATGTATATCATATATATATTTACATTTATACATGTGTGAATATATCTATATCTGAATATGTATATATATATATATGTATATTGTGTATATACATATTCAATTGGGTTATTAATTAATCACTTAACATTCCTGGGATATAACCACATCAAATTAAATATGGGATACACCATAGCTATGTATGTATATATAATATATACTTACGTGATTATATGGCATACTCACCACTTACCAACTGGGATGCACCTTCAAGCATGAACCAAGAAACACATGCTTTGATGGAGGTATTATCCCAAAAAAACTAGAAATGACAGAACAATGACTAAAAGATGACGAAAACTTGAGGAAAAGTACGATTTTAGACATTTTCAAGCTCTGCTGCCAATGCAGGGTTCCAAACAGACCTAGAAATGACAGAAAAATGACAAAAACATGACAAACACAAATGACAAAAAAATAACAAATTACACAAAAACGACACACGGCAATGACAAAGAAATGACAAAAACATGACGAACAAAATGCTTTGCTCTGACACAGAACCTGCTGTTAAGTAACTCATAATATTATGGAAATTACGCAGTGCACGTCAAAAAAAAGTGGAGTTGTATACTGTATAACCATTAAGCAAGAGGGGACTCCACCAACTTGGTATTTCATAGCAAGATGTGGGTGTGTCGATTTTTTTCGTTAAACCAGCCCCCCTATGAAGTATGCATCATTATGCCAATTTGATACAATGGGCAAGGTATAATTCATGAAAACAGTGCACTTTTTGCAGCAGCCCGTTGAGATCATCATCCCAAAGTGTGCTCAATGCCAAACAAGAAGCAGCAACTCGAAAATCTACAATGTTGGTAAAACAATGCCATAAACAACCTATTTGGGAATTGTTTATACAACCTATTTATGTTGCAATTGGGGATGGCATGGGATGGTTTATTATTGGTTTTACCCACATTTAGAAAAATAGAACCTCTGGAAAAAAAACGTCCCTATGGATCCAAACACTGTCTGAGAAGGTACTTAACCCCCCTAAATCAAACTGTACTTCCTAAGAAGGTACGGCTGGATCCATAGGGAGTGAATATCAGTGGAATCCCTGAACATCTCCAAGGAACCAGCCGCTCTATTCTGACCTGGCATTCGTCTCGGCCAAAGTGGCGGTGGCACATGATGTTCACCAAATGACCATGTGGGGGTTTCCATAAATGGAGGGTACCCCTAAATAGATGGTTTATAATGGAAGATCCCATCATCAGGTGCCCCCATGACTTCCCGGACCCTTCATACAACTTGAGCATGGCTGCCATGCTCAAATCAGGCTAGTCGGGCTAGTCAACCCACCGTGACAATTGCGGGAGGACCCATTCCCTTGGGAAATTTCTGGCTAGTTTCTTTGATGAGGTCAAACACTAAGAATCATTTCACTAGGGGGGCACCACTGGCACCACCATGTAGTATGATGATTCCAATCAACAACCATTTCGAGATGGCTTCCCACCACAACTCGAAACGTCTCCAGAATTCACCAACCTCCGACTCCATGGTTCCCAGTAAGGGGTTCTGAAGGGAATCAACGTTTTGCCTGCGGACAACCGCAGGGAGGGCGGTGTGTTTTCCAACGTCTGAAGTTCTGTTATTTTTTTTTCACCACCTCTCCTCCGCGGTTGTCCTCGACTCGAGAATGGCTAAGGTGGCTAAGGTTGATGTCACTCAACGTATGTTGGTTTGTGAAAAATGGCTATTGCATGTGATATGTAAGAAACAAACATAGCCACTAACATCCGATTGCCGATTGCTAATGATTCTAACAATCATCCAATAGCAATTTATCCCACAATGCTTTTTAGTAAAAAGAATAATAGTACCATCATTTTAAGAGAAACGATACAAATCACATCTAAGAACTATAGGATATGGATGGATATGGATGGATATTTGTTTCTGTCTGCTGTGGATTCCCTTCAGACCCCAACCGAAGAACGGGGCGTCGCAGCGTCACAAATCTAGCTCTTTGGAGCTTGAGACGCTGCGGCTGCGAAACAAATCCTCGGAAAACCCTGGAACACCAAATTTTCGTTGGGATTTTATCCGGATTTTATACGGATGTAACCAATAAATGTTGTCTTTCATGTTTCAGCCGGCAAATCTATGGTCTTTCTTAAGCAGATATTCCAAGTATCTTGTGATATCTACAGAACTTTGAACTTCCCATGATTTTATTGATGTTCCCCAGTGAATGTGGCAGCTTGAAAGACTAAAGTGGACAAGGCGAAATCCGGTGATCCGGTCCGAAGCTTGTTGGGTTTCAGCCCATTCACCATCGATTAGATATGGAGCTTTCATAAAAGAGATCCCCCAAACATGTCAGGATGACTATATGGAGGTTTCGTAAAGCGGGAGTACACCAAAACCATGGGTTTCAATACTAAAATGGTCTGTACTACTGTAAATGGATGATTTGGGGGTACCCCGGAAACCTCCATGTCTTGCTAGTAAAGACAAAATTGTAGAACATCCCCAATTTCACTACAAATGGGGTGGTACAAGTAGCCATTAAAAATATGGGTGGTTTATGACATTGCTTTATTGGAAGAAATGATGCACCAGTTGGTACTGTAACTATGATGTAGATATGAAACATTGGATCATAGTGGGGTACACCATCTACCAACTGGTGCAGGATTTTGCAACCATCAACAATATTTACAATATGTTACAATAAAACCGTAGTTATGTGAGATAGAAACTAACTTGGCTAAGTATGAGGCCCTCAGTTGTGCTAGTCGATTGTTTTTTTTTACCCCATCTACAGAACTGCTGGTTACTGGATCTTATCACCATAAACCAAACAGTGAAATATGAGTGACCTGTTCGCCAACCTGTCCCGATTCTAGACTGGGGCACGATGTTCGAATGAATTGAAACCACAATCCAATGAAGAGTTTAAGCACAACCAAGGCAATGATATCCCATGGATATCATCACCAGTAGTGTAGGGTGAATAAGCAGTTGGATTTGTCGATGGAGAACACTCCAACATAGCATGATAAACTATCGAAAGTTGGGTTACCCCAAATTTGTACTTTCAATCAAACCAACGTCATGGTTTTAATATGTTTCATTTGTAGGTTTTTCAAATGAGCAAAATCGGATAAACATCTTGACTTTGTGACACCGTCAGTGGAGCCTGCAGATGAGTATGGCTTGTTCAAGGGGGTTGAATGAAACAACATATGTTGCTAGATGTTGTTAATATTCTTCTGGATGATACTATCTGTAGTTTGTTTTTCCATTTTTCTTTCAAGGTCTTTCTGTGTGATTACATAGAACAAATACAACAAAACAAAAACGGCTACATCACCACCTCAAAACATATGAAGCTTCGAATCTCTGAGAATATAAGGCCCTCCCGCGAAAACCACTAATAACCTTGTTTTTAGGACTCGAGTTGGGATTTCCACTGAGAAAAAATGTTGCTTAACACCCCATTAGTTGTTGAAAAAACACGCTCCTGTTCTTTGGGTTTAATCAGTTTAATCCCTCGTATTACTCAAAATACGTGAATGATTTCAGATGTCATTAAAAGAACAACTACACATATAATTACTGTATAATTCGCAGCAATTTACCATTAATAGCTGAGTTTACCCTGCGGTTTGCTCACAGACGGCAATGGAAGGTCACGCATTTGTGGATCTTTTTCCCATTCAAACCTCCATTTAGTTCGGGGATTTCCCAGGCAGCCACGTTTGATTACCAGTGGGTATCATTATCTATTGGTTACCCCATGATATTCCTATGAAATCTATCCCAATACAAATCCATATGACCAAATGATATCTGGATGAATTTGGATATCCAAAAAAACACCGATAGATGTGGTAGAGTTTACCTACCATTTGCAGATCATATTCCGAATGGGAAACCATTGGTTTTCCACACCTACGTTAGTTTATCCCGATAAAATCCCCATGAAATCCCGAAAAATCCTATAAAATCCCATGAAATTGTCCATGTTTCCATGGGTTTTCCATAAGTTTTGCACCTCGTTTCCGACGTTTCCCCCCGGTTTTCCGGTAAAAAACCGAGGATCCACCGCAATGGACTCTTCGGAGGTCAGGAAGATTTCCTGATCCGACTGGATGTTGGTGGTTGATGCAGGTTCTGGACATGGGATTATCATTCATTGGATTGAAAATAGCTATTGAAAATGTCCATTTATAGTGGATTTTCCCATTAAAAATTGGTGATTTTCCATACTCAATGGATTGGTTAGTGGGAAAATTTACAGGAAACCCATGGATTTTCCCATCAAATATAGAGGTTTCCTGTAAAATTTCCCATTAACCAATCCAGTGAATCATGGGAAAGATGAAACTATCATATGATATGTATAATCATGTGGTTATATGGGGATATTCCCATTATATATATAATATAGGTATATCATAGTATAGTAATGGTATGTATAATCATGGGATAATATTGCTATAATCCCATTATAACATATGGTATATCATGGTTACAATGGGTATTGTTGTGGTTTTCACATTATATCTGATAATCTGTCAATGGAAATATATAAAGTATTTAATGGGAAATATAGTGCATGATCCCATAATAATGGTTATACATAAATATACACATTATAGTAGTGGTTATTAGATGTATGATATATTTCCCTTCATAGTCCAATGAACTATATGACATGGGAAATATATAATGGGATTATTGTGGGATTTTAATGAGAAATATAATGGAAATCATGGGATTACAGTGGATAACTCATGGGAATATGTGATTGACTATATGACATGGAATGAGAAAGGGAAATATTACACCCATATAACGAGAATTTCCCATATGATACCCATAGAATGTTAATGATTATCGGATGTTAATATATAATGGGATTTCCCATGGGATCAAGTATCTGATATGGGAAATAATGGGATTATCATGGTTATTATCTGGAAATATCACGGCTATTTAATGGAAACTAAAATTGATATAACGGTTTGATTGGATCCATGAAATATGTTCATATATCCCAATTGGAAATAGCCCAGATACATAGGCTAAATATGGACTATATATATATACATACATACATACATACATACATATATATATATATGGTGAATATTCCCCTATACTGGTTGATTTAGAGAGCTCATGCCCTTTTGGAGTATGTGAAAATTGTCTATTAACAAATCAACCACCATTGTGATATGAGCAACGAATGATCTGAATGATATACCATTTCATCGTTGTAAAATGTTCAATGATATTGGTTGAATATTGGTTGATTCCGATGTTGATACTGGGTGATTATACAAATGATTCTTGTATAGTTAATTGAAATATGTTGGTATATATCCATAGATACTTATTTGTATATATATATATGTATATATCTATTCATGTAAATGTTGAGTGATGTATCGCTTGGTATTTATATATATTGGTGATTCTAAAATATATGAACCACACATATTAGCTATTAGCTGAAATGAAGACCAGTTTTGGGATGATTTGGTCTGCTAAGCACCAGCAGGCGGATTGTCTGAAATCGTCATAGCTTGCATCTAAAAAAAGAACCCGCCCAACTTGAAAAAAATATTCCTGTTTTAGAACAATGACTATCGAAGTCGATTTGAAACCGTGGTCAACCATGGGTATATGACCACCAACAATCAAAATTGAAATCTATACAACCGATATTGTAATGGTACAATGGCATGCCCCCTAACTACAACTTGATTTATAACCTCATCCAACTATAGTTATAGTCACCATGAAGTAGCCTAGTGAAACATGAGTCACAAGTTATATCATGATATGTCCCAACTTGGCGAACTGAATCCACATTTTGAACATGTTGGTAGCTTACAATTCTTGATGGTTAACCACGTCGCACCTATGGTTACCGCACCATCCCATCGCTGGCCGACGTCCCGACGTCCCGGCAGCTGCCGTCCTCCTCATTGAGTGGAACGGTGCAGCCAAGACATCCTTGTCTCCAAGAGCAATAGGCCTCAGATGATATGATTGGATATAAATACTGGGATATTATGGGATATATATCAGGGGATATAAATATAATGGGACATGTATATATATATATATATATTATATGATATTATATGATATTACATATATAATTATCGTCAACAAAAACTCTAGCAATTTTTGGATATGTCATTCATGGGATATAAAAATGGGGAATTGATGGAGATATCCCATGGGGATAGAAGGCAAACTAAGGGGGTATTCCTACTCGGTTGCTGGGATGATTGCGGGGCTTGTTGAGCAAGTAACTCTGGGGGTATGTCATGGGTATATAATCCACAATCTGGAGATACGGTTTTGGAATAAAATGCTTTAGCAGCTTGAGCATGCGACATAGGCATTATTTGGATTGCAGAACTGAACGTCTGCATAATCCTACCTCATTGCCTTTGCCTTCACAAAGAAGTACAAATTTTAAACACAAAGCACATAGAATTGGGGGATCTTGTCATTCCATATTTATGTTGCTATTCCATATTTGAAATTGCATATTCACAAGGTCACAAGGTAGTTATTTATTGTGCCAATTGTGAGTGGTCATCTCAAACATGGAGTGACTTAACAGAAACATCGAGTTTCGAGATTCATCATTGTGGCGCGAAGCTCTTGGGGACTCAAACATGGCTGGCTGGGAAATCCCCCATAGATATGGGAAAACGATAGGATAATGTGAGAAAGTATGGGAAAATACACTAGAAATGGAGGTTTGTAGTTGGGATAATCCCCTATTTTAATGGAAGATTTTCAAGCCATGTTTGACTACGGGAGGGTATACAATGAAACTAGTCGAACATTACCATGTTTCATTTCCACAGGGCAACACTACATCTGACCAAAAGCAACGGTTTCTTTTCCAAGGTCCAACAATTTTGGACATTCTATATTCAAATATAATGTAACATAATGTAACCCAAAATGACGCCAGTGGTTGCCAGGCAACACAGGCAGTGCCATCCCGCTTCACGGTGCTCAACCTGGCTGTTCGGTGTTCGAAATGGTGAAGGCTCGGGGCGTCCTTACAAAATATGTTGAGTGGTACAACCATTGCCTAAAATGGTTGAAAAAAAAACAAATCTAAAGTATGACTATATCTATTGATGAAAAAGATATTGATCAGTATGAGTATGACAAATAGTATTTTTGGGATTAATCATGTATATCACTTTGGTGAACTGCAATGACAATATATATTTACATATATATATATATATTAAGATGGTCAGAAATTCTTGATCTAAGCATATCTATATTATATATTCTGTATGTGATGCCTATGTTCAACCCATGTAATCATAGTGATTGAGCAATCCATAGAGTACTCCCTTCGACCACCTCTCTGCCTTTCAAAGGATCGGCCAAATCTGATGATTGAACATCATAGGTCCCATAATGGTCCCATAAAGATCAAAAAAAATGACCAGAAATTTTGACACACAAAAATATGTCCATGTATACCGATACCCATCTTTGTCAGTCAAATTAACCTTTTCATTCTTCAGTTCTCCATGTTCTTTAGTTGAACTCCCCATGGAGTTGCCGGTGTTTTTCTTTAAGGAAAATTGTGGATGTACTCCTGCAAATGGCAATGCTAATGGGGGTGTAGTGAGTGCACTGTAGTGATCACAATAACCAATAGAGTTCGATAGAGTTATAGCAAGCCCCAAATAGATAGAATAGTCCGAAATCTGGAAATTCTGAAGGAAACATCATCGAACTAGCATCCCTAAAATGCGTGTCCGCAATATTTTGGATACTGTAGTTATATGCCATTATATCCCTATGAAATCCCCGTATTGGGGCTTATATTCCCAGTACATCCCCAAGCATATCCCATTTCCAGATGATGTAGGGGGAACCAATTTTTCAGAGAATCATCACTAAAATGGGAATATATTTGAAAATCCCATGTCTATCTACTTCATGATTATTGTTGTTCGTTATAGTCCCATGTTGTTGGTGATATCTCCAGTTCTAGAAGAAGCCATGCCAGTTCCCTCCGACTTCCGAAGCCATGCCAGCTCTGCAAGAAGGGCCACTCCTGCAACCGTAAGCGATGCTGGCACCGTTGCAAGTGGGTTTGAAAATGGAGAATACCTCCTTCAAATGGCTATTTTCGTCACTATGGCACCCTAGGAGGCCCTAGGTACCTTAAGTCATAGCTAGTCAATAGATGTTTATTCCCCATTATGACAGGGAAAAGGACGATGAATAGCTGATTAAAAGGGCACGGGCACAGCCTATTTTCGGATAGAATGTCATTTGAAATGGAAGATTCTCATGCCGAGAATCCAAATTCCGACGAGAATAGTAGTAGTAGCCAATAATGTTCACACTATAGTCCCATTGTATCACAATATTGCTAGAGTTTTATCCCCATTGCGTTACCTTTTTTAACATTATTATCAAGATCATGAGACAGAATCAATCATAATCCAGATCATGACGATTGTTGTTATAAATAATGAATAATGATTCATAGATAATAGATCTTTAAAAAAAGTGTCAACAAACAACATATTGATGACTGATATTCTCATAATATTCCCGCACAGTGATTCACAATCATATTTATGATGGCTGGTCGGTGGGTATTACAGTTTTCTCAAATAAACATCAAGATAATCAATCATGATCAAACAGAATCCAGATAATACTTATCCTGGCTATAGGTGATAAACTGATATTTTAGTATGGGAACAATTAACCCCAATATACAATCTGGTGTTGGATTCATATGGTTGGCTATTATCATTTCAGTATAATGATTTTCTTTAAAAAAAAACATGTTTAATAGATCAAACAAAATGACCAACAATATTGATAGTACAAAAACAAATTTTCATATCTGATATACAAGAACATATCTAGCAAACATATAAATGATATCGGTAATATATCAACTGTCTGAAATGTTGGCATAACCTATTTGATACGTGCTATAATTATCCACAATCATTGTCAACAATAGTTATAAACAATCATTATAACTATCATCAATAATATATGATCCTAATCGTTATCATTATCAACAATCATTATGCTAATCATATATGCGAATGTTTGACAATATTCTGTTTGACAAAACTATTCTTATCAGATTTACATATTGATGTTAATATCATAATCATCTGATTATATGTGATCTATAATGTTAATATTATTATTACTACTGTGTTTTCTAAGTATCAAACAATACACTATATCAACATTCACTATCATAATCAATTGCTTTTATTACATTATATTCTATTCTATTGCACTACACTATATTATATTGCATTATATTATATTGCAGTATATTATATTATATTGTATTTTATTTTATCTTATTGCATTTTACTATATTATAATGTTATATTGATGATGAGAATGGTATATTATCATTTGACTAATATCATGATCATATTTAGATATGATCTAAAATATATGATACTATCATTGTATGTTGTATACATGATATAATATCATTGTTATTGTATACCCTCTGGTTATTTAACGTAGCTATGGAAAATCACCATTTCTAATAGGTAAATCATCATGTATCATCATAAATCATCTATAAATGGTCTATTTTCAATAGCTATGTTAAATAACCAGAGGGCAACTATAACATGATCATATCCTAAAATGGTCCCACTGGCACCTCAGGTTCTGTGAGATCCGGCACCAGATGTCTCACCTGCCATTTGTGAATGGTGGATCAACTAGCAGAAAAACATCATTTAACCATGATAATTTAGTGATTTAGCCAGCCAGAAATTGTATTTACCCATCAGGAATTGTGATTCAACTAGCAGAAAGTATGATTTCGCAATCAAAACCTGTGATTTGACCAGCAGATGTTGTGATTTAACCATCAGAGATGTCGATTTAACAAGCAAGAATGGAGGTGTTGCCATCAACAGATGAAATTGAACACCAAGAAAAGGCATCTAAGTACCTGAAAAATTGATTTGACCAAACATTCAAAATCACCCCCTGAAAAATATGTGCGAGCATTACCTTCTGCACCCTGTGTGTTCGATTGTGTTCGCAATTGGGTGCATCATCCCAAACGGGGTCAAAAATAGGAATTGAAACCACCAACTAGGTATATAAGGATTGCGGCAGCCCAAAACATGGATAGATTTGAAAGAACCTAGCATTTGATTTGACCAAACAAAGAGACCGGGGCTAATGCAACCCAAGAATAAGGGATAAAAGAAGCCAGGAAATGTTTTTTGACGTGATTTGCATTACCATGATTTCAGCACCCCAAAACTAACCGATTTCACAAACCAAAAGAAGCGTTCACCAACATTCATAAAAACATTCACCAACGAAAATTAGGGAGTTTGATTTACCAACAGCGTTGGATTTCAGCAAAATGTGGGTAAAGCCATGTAAAAAGGAAAAAAAGGAAATCCTCAGCTAATCAAACATGGCAACGTGACAAAGGAACTAAATGGTGGATTGTCAAACCATGTCTGATTGCTGGGGGGTAGATGGAAATACGTCCAAAAATATATCGAAGGCCTACCCAGCTTCTGAATCGACCTAGAAATGGTGATTGGAGTTCCAGCCTGCCAGGGCCTCCCAGGAAAATGTTGGTTTGTACCCTTCTTTCATACCAATCCTATTTGTAGTCAAAAAAAAGAACATACCTATCGTTTGGGTGGCCATTCTTGACGGGGTCATAAACATGATTTTTAAATATAAGCTCCAAACTTTGTCCCATGGACAAACCACAGACAATCCGCGGCTGTCCTCCGATGCGGTGCAGTTTTTTTTGCTCTCTGCATTGGAAAATCAGGTAGCAGGAGCTGTAAACTTCGCACAGGAGCTGCGGCATTGGGTACTAAACTGTCAGGGTATGGATCAATCCCTCGAGATCGGGGTGCTGGGCTGCCTTTCCAAATGGATTCTTTCGACCTAGGCCCGTTGATGATTTGGAAAATCCCCAAGGGACTACTCGACTTCACTTGGGAAACATTAAGCCATTCACTTGGGAAAAATCAATGGTTTGATTCAATCAGTGGATGGTTCCATTTATCTCAATGGATTAACTCAATGGATTTTCCATGTATACTTCAATGCAATCAACGCAATGGATTAACTTTCGCCATCCACTTGGGATCATCTTGATCCACACCGAAAACCGCCTTTCCGCGCTGCCCAAGTAACGAGCCGCTCAGGCCTTTGGAATCATATGGAGCAATGGATCATCCTCGCAAGTTGTGAACGCGCATGTTTTTTGAAAGCACTGGCCGCGGGTCAAAAGGTCAAAAGGTGTAGTGTGTATGTATATATATATATGTTTATATATACAAATATATATATATATATAGATATACTGTGTATATATATATATGTACACAGTATATATGATATCCTATATCCCAAATTTGGATGCTTCACCACATCCCATGCATTCCCATCTTCGAAAACAAAACCAATGGGTCAAAATTCGTTCGCACACCGGCTCCAGCTACGGCACCCATGATCTTCCCATATCATTGCGATGCCAAGCTACACCACAGCCATGTTTTTTTTTGAGGACCACAGCACCGATGGGTGTTCATAATCCATAGCCAACATTCCAACCATGAGGATCCCTGGTTTAAAATAAGCATAAATCTATAGTTGTAAATATGATATCTATCAAAATAACCATAGGAACATCACCGAACCATGAATACTACCCTCTGGTAAACGTTAACATAACTATGGAAAATCACAATTGTTCATGGGAAAATCAACCATTCCTATGGCCATTTTCAATAGTTATGTAAACGTTTACCAGAAAGTATACCGGGCAGTGAAAATTCACAAAAAAATCCTGGGATGATGAATGATGAAAGTTGATGACAACTCATCCTTACGGGCGAGCCCTGGTCGAAATTCATCCCAGACGATGCTTAAACGGGAGAACCATGTTTTTGTTGAAACCGAATAATCAATCCCCAAAATTATGGTTGTTAAATGGCTGTTAAATGGTTATTAAGAATCAACAGTATTTGCAAACCCAATAATCAATCCCAAAACATACCAGAAATGCTTTGCATGATCCATTCCCAAGTCTTGGAGGATGATCTTTTGGTTTACCAGATGAGGTGTCATGACCCGACAAAAATTGCGCCAAGTCGCAGTGTTGCACATGCCGGCACTTTCCAATGTCCGGGAATCCTGCAGGACGTGCGGTTCATCAACCGCTGCCAAGAGGTTTAGAGTCAAAAAACCCGGGGCCTTCCAACAAATGTTTGGACCAAATGGAGGTGTCCAATCCATGGGGGTACCCCGAATCATCGAAAATTAGATGATTTTTATGATAATGCCAAGGTGGGATTAATAAACCCCCTAGTAGTGGTTAATGTCATCCACTATTTGGGGAATCCTCCATGATTAATAAACCATGGTTTATTAATCCCACCTTGACATTATTTCAGTGTTAAAACATCCCTGGTGACTTGGACATCCCCCATTTTAGGATACCCCCAAATTCGTCATAGGAAACGACCAGGCCGGCGGCCCCCAAATCAGATGCCCTGCTGCTCGGTTCCTCCAGCTCTCCGCCGAAATACATCAAACGTTGACTTTCTGCTGCGTAGCCCTTCTCCTGCGGATTTTGAATGGTAAGGAATGGTCAGGGGTTATTAAAATACGCAGGAATAGTCAATTACATAATTAATCATGATTAATCAGTATTACTAAATTACGAAAATATTCCTGGGGTTATCTGTTGTTTTGGTATTACTTATTTGGGACATTGTTTTGTTGCAACTGTTTCTCTTGGGGCTGTTGGATTTCGCCCCCCGATATATCCTGAGCATCGCCGTTTTGAAACAAGTGTCTTGAAGCGTCACAAGAATGGGGTCTACGTGAGTTGGACAAGATTTTGGTGCGAAAAAAAACCAAGCCATGCGAACATGGGATAATTCTTTTTCACCCACCAACACTACTAATTAGTATGTTAAAACATCCCCATGCGAAGCAATATCATCCAAGTGTGTTGGTATGTGAACATCAAAACAGTGATTTAAGGTAGCATTTACAAGAAACCATGTTTTACCCAAATAGGTTCCTGTATATTTTGCGTGAAACATTCTCAAACCAACTCTTGGAAAGCAACTATTTACACTTATATTAGCATCTGTATTAGGTTTCACCCCTTCTCCCAAAGAACCACATCCCGTTCCCGTCGATGCAAAGCACACATGTCTGTTTCAGAACCACAAATATATTTATAGATTGGGATGATTTGGGGGTTGTTAAGATCTCTTCATATATAAAATGAGTGGTTTACTCAGCAAACAAACATTGAAATCATGCAAAATCTATTGCTCACAGAATCCACATTCTAAGAAACCCCCATTATATTGATAGGGTATCATTGGTTTATCATGACATTAGTGGCTATATAAACATATTGGATCATATTAGCTATGTATATCCCGTTATATATCCTTGAAAAATCCCATGAAAATCCGACATTCCCATGACATTCTTCCCTCTGAAATCTGGCGATTTTTTTCAGATCTTCCGGGTGCCAACGGCGTCCTTGGCGATAGCAGCCTTCAGCTCTTTCACTTTCATCGCTCCAGTGGCTTTGATCAGGAACACGTCCTAGGCACGAAAATCTGAAGAGAAATGAGGCTAAATATTTTATGGGATAGTTACCCTACTGACCATCATTCCAGTGAGGTTGCAGTGAGGTCCTTGTAATTTACAAATATGTATATATATATATATATATGTATATATCATACATACATGTTCCATATATATAATTATATTATATATATATATATCATTATTCTATATATATCATATGTATATATGTATGATAGAAGCTACCATTCACAGTGACGTCATGGTGAGGTCCGTTGCGTTTTATCTAGTGACTATGACATGGATGGTTTCACCCCGCATCACGCGGCCATCGATGGATGTGTTACAAAAAGATCTGGAAAACCCATGGGAAATCCCGTTCGGAATCTGATCTACATGGTGACTAAACACCAGATCTATGTTCACGTTTACAGGAGAGTCTCTGATTATACCCCTGAAGCCCTGGTGCTGGACCTATTCAGAAAAAGCTGATGGTATTCTGGGATTTTCCATGGGGACGCTCACTGCGTCCACATCTCTGTGTCCTTAGGCGCAGCTTTGTCCACCATGCCCCAGTAGTAGTCTCCACCTGAACGGGGGGAAACTGCGGAAAGATAGGAGGTGGCACGGTGACCCATGGAAATCTACTGGGTTTAAAGTGGGTGACCTTCACAAAATTCACCTAACAAATTCCCATGCTTGTTGCAGTAAGTTTCATACATCAACATACATCCAGGAAATGTGTGGCTGGTAAAAAATCCATTATCATCCTCCAGAAAAAGAGGCCATCTGGGGTTGGTATCTGAAAATGGTTGTATGCCTCCATTGTTGGCCATCTACATCGTCTATATAAGGGAAAGTGGGTTCAAAACAGTGGATGGAGTACGGGTTTCTGTCCCTGGTACATTCACCTAGCCATGGAAAATTAAACATTTCTAGAAAATTGCCCCATTCAATATAGCAATTGTCCATGGATATGTTAGATTACAAGAGGGTAAATTCTATTAAATCATCAAATCCCATTAAATCACTAGTTCTTCGATATAGTAGTTGAAAGCAAGTATAGTACATGTTCATCCATTTTCCATAGTTATGTCTATCCTGGAACCCCAAACCACCAGATGGTGTTTCGCTATGATCGTGAAGAATCCCTACACAACATGGTTGGAACTGGGGAGAGCATCAACATTTCTGCTTTTTTTGGGTGCTCTACAATCTGTTCAAGCCACACATGACCAACTACGGCAATTCAAGGGTTCACCTTATTTGCTCCGGTGGGTACCCCCTGACAGTGGACAGAGGACTGAAGCCTGCTGATCAGCCAGGATTCTGTTCAATAACCAGAGGGTGAATTGGCTGTGTCTGAGTATACGGAGTATACCCAACAAATAGTCCTTTAAATGGAAAAAAATTGATAATAAATGATAATAAACCATTGGATTTTGAAGTACCTTACCTGCAGACAAACCCAATTGTCAGACATTGGATTGCTTTCAAAGGAAATCTACAGGAAACCATGGATTTTTACCATGAAATTGATTGGGGTTTCCTGTAACATTTTCCCATTCACCAATCCATTGAGTATGGAAAATCACCATTTTTCATGGGAAAATCCACTATTTCTATGGCCATGTTCAATAGCTATTAACCAATCAATGACTTATATTCCCATGATATTCCCATTTTATCATCATTAATGGTTGGTTTACATCCCCATAAACCATCCATTAACCAATCCATGGATTCAGACATCCTGCTGTCGCGTTCGGCCTTCCTTTGGCTTCTCGCCACTTCGAGGTTCGAGCACCTGTTGAGTTCGATCGTTTTGATCATGGAACGTGTGGCTGATGTGTGATGTGTGGGATGTGGGGATCTTTACTAACCAACAAACATCAAACAAAAGAAAAAACCTTGGGATTTTTCGAATTGAACTGGGAAACATCACCAACAGCAGGGATTTGAAACAAGAAACAAAGCGATGTGACCACGCAACATGTCAAGCACTTCGAGGAGAGTCGAAGGAATCTGTGGTTTCAGTGCCGGATTGGATCTGATCATGACATGATGATTAGAATTTGGACCCATAGATTGCCAATCTTGCAGAATCCCAGAAAAAAATAAGATGTCTAGATGGTTCGCTTAATATAATAGATCCCCTTGTGAACATAGAGATGGAGTGGTACTATTTTTGTGTCCCACCATTTTTGATGGTTAATCAATTAGTTCATTGTCCATTCTCAGTGGGTTGAAACTTTCACCTCCTCAAATTTCTTGGGTTTTAAGTGGGTTGAAACTAAACTAAGCCCCGTTTTTGATGGTCAAAATTCCAACCCATCCCCTTTGGTTTCCCATGTTGATTAACCTCCAACGGCACAGATATCTTGACCATCCCCGGCGAGGACCTTGATGGTGATGCTGGTGTTCGCAAACACCGCCTCAGAGGAAGGAGGCGCAGGGATAACCATGTCTGATTCATTCCACAAAACCAGCGATTTTGTTGCCTGATATCCCATAGATCAAACCAACTTGTTATATAATATCCCAAAGGATCCCCATTTTGTTGGTTGATGTTCCTTTTTCTTTAGCTTCAATTTCCCCAAGTTCTTGAAATCTCACGGTTTTGGTCGGTCACCTGGACACTAAGTCAGCAGGCCATCCGCGCAATCGGCGCAGCACGTGCGGCGCGACCCAACTTTTTGTGTCTCCAAAAGCTGCAGGAGACGGCCAAAAATCATGGTCTACCCTCTGGTAAAACTAACAGTTCGCTATTGAAAATGGCCATTTATAGTGGATTTTCCCATTAAAAATGGCGATTTTCCATAGTTATGTTAGTTTACCAGAGGGTATCCAAAGGGGATCGATGATTGGAGGTCCCCCAAAAAAAGACATTCTAGAGAACATTGTGACACAACATTTCTTGATTTAGGGATACCATGTTTTTGTTTGCAGAAAGCGACGCTATGTGGGCCCCAGTTTTTTGAAAACATGGGGATATTCAGCACGAATTGGATGACGACTGAATGAATCAAAATGATCA
Organism: Symbiodinium sp. clade C Y103; assembly: GCA_003297045.1. Lineage (NCBI taxonomy): Eukaryota > Dinophyceae > Suessiales > Symbiodiniaceae > Cladocopium > Cladocopium sp. clade C. The sequence continues at coordinate 7,927 of BGPT01003480.1, read as the reverse complement.
ACCATGTCATATGTGTATATATATATATACACATATATATATATATACATATTATATATATGTGTGTGTGTGTGCACATATGAATGAAACATAATTAATCCATCAATATCCATATGATGGTTTCCTAACATGGTGGTACCCCCGAATCATCCATTTTATAGGATTTTCATGGGTTTTCCATTATAAACCATCTATTTTGGGGTTACCTCTATTTTAGAAAACCCATATCATCATATTGTGTTTATATCATCCGGATGACCAACCATCAACTCCCGCACCGCCATCCAGGCTGTGGCGTAGAGACGCCAACCAGGACCTAGTTTTCCAACCCGGAGAAGTTTAGTAAACCAGGACCAAGTTTATGTATTAGGAATATCCAGGAAAATGATGGGAATATCGCGGGAATAAAATGGGAAACATCAAGGGAATAGGATGGGAATGTAATTAGGAATATGGGATTGTGGGTAAACATACAATGGGAAAATTATGCAAATATAAGTTACTATACCATGGGAAAACCCATATTTACTACAACGTGGGGCCCCGCAGTAATGCTTGTTTGGTTATAACCCCTTTAAATACTATAGTTCTGAGTGTCATACATCATAGTTATTTATAGTTATTAGAGTCATGTTCAGCAACTTAGCTATCTAGAGGGCCTCACTTTGGATACATGATGGGAATATCATGGGATATATTTTCTGGTGGAAAATCAGTGGATTCTATGGGGATGTAACCAACCATTAATGATGATATAATGGGAATATCATGGGAATATAAGTTGCGAATGGGTAAACGAAATCATTTGGATTTGTCAATGATGGATACTAGTAGTAATGTTAACTGAGGATATTGACAAACACCCAATTTTTTACTAGAGGGGTACCAATTTTAATCGCGGGGGGTCTCCACCTCAACTTGTTTATAAACAAGGTTTCCTATTCCGGGGTTGACATTACAGGAGTTCAATGAAGTTCAACTGTGTTTTTGACTATCAACTACAGAGGGGGTCCTGCAAATCTTCCTGAGAATCAATTCTGGGATGACAAGATCAATTTGATTCACCTTCCAGTGTCATCAAACATGGCTGGCTGGGAAATCCTCTTTAAATTGACATTTAAGTGGGAAAAAATGTATAAATCGGGGATGTCCCATGCTATGTTTGATTACCGGAGGGTAGGGATTGACTGAATGGGATTTTCCACAAGAATCCAATGTGTCTATTGAGGATTTCCCCCTAAATCCCTGAAAATCTAATCTATGATTTAATCGGGATTTCGCAAATGTGTATGTGCATGAGGAATTTGTCAGAAATCCCGCTATATTATGTACCGTCTCCCTCACATGTTGGTCGATTGTCCGGTTGCAGTACCCGACAGTTGATTAACATGGATTCATTGAACATCCAAAATCCATCATTTGTACATAGAACCAAACCTTTGTCATAGCAAATCCACCATATTCATTATATCTACAAACCACTTGCAAAAAGAAAACATGTTTTTTTCTATACAAGGTGAGGCCAGTTCTAAATTGAGTTATCGACCCCATTTACTAGTTCGTTCTATTCCCCAGAAAAAAAAATCATACATTAACCGTACGTGAACCGTGTGTCAACTTCGCTATCGCTGAGGGGACTCACCGATTGTTGTTGGTTTATCTCCTACCAGGTCCCGATGAATCCCCATGAGTTCTCCATGTAAACATAGCATTTTACAATCATTCATTCTCTTCTAATCCCCAAATAATTGATGTTTACAGCCATTCATCCTCTGGTAAAATCCAAGATTGCATCTCCACTCATCCGAAAATTCATCCTCCACGTCCCTTTTTAATCCCCATGACTCCTCCAAATTATGTAGGTCAAACTACTCCCGAGACAAAGGGCCCACGAAAATTTCGTCGCCAGGAAACAGCGATTCGGCAACTGCAGGGCCACGGGAGATGAGAAGAGTTCCGACCTCGTGTGCGATGGATTAAGGATTGATATGGGATTCACCCAATGCCACCTAGCAAACTTGGGGATGGTTGGAAAACCACCCATAGAAATGGTGATTTCGGGGATGGTTTAATATTGGGTTTACAACATGAATGTAAAAGATAGATTCAATTTATTTACTTACAGTATTGTCGAAAACTAACGTATATATTGAACAATATTGAATTACCATGAATTAATAGTATTCTCCATTGACAATAGTTTTATACCTACAAAACCAATGACATAGTTGTTTCAGATCATTACCAATATACATAGTTGAACAATACCATTGGATTAGATAAATTGGAAGCAAACAACTGTAGCATTGGATTATAATTATAGAGCTGAATAACATCAGTATTAATTCCCATATGCTCCATGTATGGTATATTTACCTACATTTGGGTGATTTTTAGGGTGAATGTGGGTAAATATTCCATACATGGAGCATCTGGGATTGGTTACAATGGGTTAACGTTATGAAATAATTTCCTTATTCGTGGTTGCTGATGATCAAGTTTCCAACATGTGGACATATACCCTATGGATCCAAACACCTTCGGTTTGGGTTAGTTTAGGTGGCCGACTACCATTTAGGAAATAAGATGTCTCGGAGATTATTTCTTCAAGCCAATTTGTCCGAATATGATGCATATATATATATAAATACATATATGTAAGATGATGAACTATTATGTATACATAGACCTATAGAGATCTATAGAGATACAAATTATTAGATATAGATGGATATGTATATACTATAATATACTATAAGGTGTTCCAAACCTGCAACGTCATGCCATTCCTAGTTGGTTGAGCATGGCAATTTCCCATAATGGATTGCGAGTTTTCTCCCAATGAATTCGGACTTATTACCCCCACACCCACCAACCATCACCATGTCAGTATTTATCAGCTGATTAGCCCACGTGGATCCCAGTTATTTCCCCACGTTATCAGTAAGATCGACCCACCAAAGTGAGTTTTAGCAGCTTCTGCTCTGGCTTTTGGAGGCCGGGAGACTTGTAGGGATTGTAGAAGTATCTCTTCACCTTAGAGAAACCGCAGCTGGGCACCTTTTTGGCTGGCTTTTCCACGGGATGTTTTCGATCAATCACTGGAATCGTGAAAATGTTGGGGGATTTTAGAGGGATGTTATAGGGATTTTACAGGGATGATATAACCCTGTGATGTCATCATCCATGTCTGCGAAATTGTATGAAATCACAATCTTTTTGCTACAAAAATCCATTAATATGCGTGACCCAAAATGGTCTTTTGAAGTCCATAGAAGTGGATCAGGTTGCCCTAGCAATCCTTTGTTCACACCCAAATAGCTGGTAGAATTATGGAAGTTCATCCCTCCCACAACAAGAAGAGGACAATCACAGGACTGCCATTGTCGTGTCCATGGGTGCCAGGACCAACTCATAGTTGAATCATCTGCTTGAGCCATTTGAGCCAGCCCAGAGATCCCCATATCCCACCCCAGTATACTGGTTGCATGGATTTGCATGGTATCCCTAGTATTGGTTACAATATGTTATAATATGTTATAATGTTATAATCATCTTCAATAAACCAAGCAATATAGAGCATCTGCTCCAAAATCTAACCAAGGTATTTTTAATGGTTCATTTAAAATGCTGAACACAAAACACAGCAAACCAATACGCACATTGCCCGCATAACTGGCACCTCCCTATCTGGAAATTCCATCAAATTCCAAGGTTGGCTTCCAGAGGTTCGGTCAAATGTTTCATGATGATAATCAGACATTCACCTGATTTAAGACCATGAAAACAATGGTTGTCCCGTTTTCCCAGAATATTCATCATGATTTGGCATTTGGCTGTGGATCAACAATCAATAATATCATATAATACCTATGAAATCCTATAAATCCCATGCTTACGGGGCTGAATATCCATAAACACGAGCTATTTCCATCTTCATTAGGCCCAGGCCGTTCTCAGCCGCCGGTGAACCAGCTGAATGATGACCTGACTTTTTCGTGAGTCCCAAGTAGTTGGAATCGTCACAATTTGGGTCTTTCTGGCACTACAAAAACCATTCTGGATGTGTCCCACCTTCTTACCGACGTATCACCACACTTCTGAGTTTTACACCAATCCAAACTCTCAAGATTGAAATGAGATTATCAAGTTGGGGACAGCAAAACAGCTCCCATGTAGCTCTAGCTGGTTTTGCTGCAAGACCGGACGTTTGTTCATCCCAGTCAAATCGCCAGTGGCTTAGAACCCCACACGACACACCGATCCGTGGTATAACCATCACTTCGAACCGGCATTCATCCAAGTAGTCCAATCCCAATCAATTCTAAAAAACCATGTGATGGATTCTGATGCACAAAATGAACATCTTCGGATTTTCCAAAAAACCTCGGGCATCTCTGTCTCCATCCTCTGCTTTATCATTGTGTGTCCCTCTGTTTTAATGGCACTCGGTGGTTTTTTCTTCAGGATCCAGCGGGTCGAGCCGTCATATCCTCTGGTGGACCTGGGAGAGAAAGTTGCAATTGGAAAGGTCTGGTGATAGTTTTTTTAAGACTACAATTGGATGAGAATGGATGAGATATAATGGGATACAGTATACCTGAAGTATTTGGATATAGAAGCACTACAAGTTTTTTGGTTGATGACGATTATAACCCGGAACTACTGTAGAAGGACAAAATATTCAAACCCTGCAGCAGGCTTTGCGTTGAACCCCCGACCCCCAAATTTCAATGTTTCAATGCACGTGTTAGCAAAAATGACTTTGGGGGGTTGATTCAGTTCACATTAGCATTGAACTTTGGGGGTGAAGGGGTTGTACTAGATGGAAGAGGTTTGAATATTTCGTCCATCTACGGTAGTTACCTAAAATGGTACACAGTTCACTCGTATTTCACTGTTGGGTTTCTGTTGACATACAGAAACCTGGTTGATTTGGGGGATATCTCCCCCAGAATAATTATCCTGTGGTGCTAAAATGGTACCTTCCCCAATTAAACAGCGCAGGGGTTACATCCGGTTCTGAAATTTTATCATTCTCCAAATGAAAACTCCATTAGCTACATGTTCATTTCCATCATCAGTATCTATTACTAGATCCCCAAAATATTAACCTCTTGGAGGGTTCACCAAATTATCCCATGAGGATTGGAATCAATTCTCCAATTATATATCTAATATTATCTAATCATGATTGTCATGATTATGAAATAACATATTATACTATAGTAGACTATGTCCATCAGTCATATTTGTTCTGGCTGCATATAATGTCTTTTCATAAGAGCATATTTCCCCAAAAGATATCAGATATCTCAGATGTTCCCAGTTTCGTCCAGTGTCTTTGGCTCCGGACTCATCTTCTCTTTGCTGTTGCTGCGCCTTGGAGATTTCTGTGCAGCCGATGTGAAGCCCGGGATACCCATGGCAGCAACCCGGACCCAGCCTTGAGGAGGGCGATGAACTGGGGGGCCTCGGGCACCGTGATACCCAGGTGATGTTCGAATAGTGGCTCGCAAAAAAATTGGGCATATTACACAAAAAAAAAGATCAGATCACTACTTGAGATATGTTGTTAGCAAAATTGGCATCTGACTTAACATCTGACCAACAATAATAGTGGCAAACCAAACAAAAACCTTGCCTCAAAAGGTCATCATCTTTGCTCGGTATGACATATTCAATTCTCTATCGCTCAAAAATCCATGAAGTTGGCTGCAGCCCAAGAATCTCAGACATCCAATCAAACTGCACGGCTTCCCAGTTCATAATCACATCGTGACTTCAAGCAGCCCTGTGATTTTTTGGCTGATTGCGATTCACCCAGCGAAAATCTGATTGTTTGCTGATTTCAACCGCCTGAGGAAGTGTGAAGAAGCGTCATTGTTTATCATCATCCGAAGCAACGTTCGCAAAATTCAAAGATATGTGAAGCCGCCGTGTTCAGTCAGTTGATATCTACCCACATGAGGAAATTGGAAGTGCATAAATCCCAAACTTCTTGGTTTCACCCCCCCTAAAAAATGCAAATATCAGCTGGGATCCTCCTCCTGTCAATTCGAATAAGTCGAAAATGGTCGAAAGGCTTTGAATTTGCCAGCAGCGTTGGTTGTATACCCATGATATCACCATTTTAATTCGTGAAATCCCCTTCTTAAAGGGTACCTGGGTAGCTCTTCCCCTTCGAGCCACATGTTCAACTCCATCGGCCTCAGATCCAGGAAATCAGGGGGATATGGCAGTACATCATGAAACAGTTGAAGAATATCAGACTTGAATATCATGGGTACAATATGATACAATTATGTATTGAAACATAGATTGTGTTATGAATGACTTTATTTTGGCATATTGTTGAACACACACTTGGGAATGAAATGCGTAAAACACACCAGAGTGGGGAGGTAATGGAGACACAATGTGGATATTATTGGGATAGAATGGAATAGAATGAGGATATGATGGGATGTGACCACTCATAGGATTCTTGGTTTTGTCTGAAATTTGGGAATAGGCCCCCAATCCATTGCCCTTCAAAGAGGGAAGATTGATGAGATTTGGTGGTTCCAAAGCTTTAAACAACCCAAGTAGCTTATAAGCCCGGTTGCAAGGGTTAAGACATACTTACACCTTCAAAATTTCAGATGGAATCTAAAGAGAGCCACACGCAAAGCCGATCTCCAAAAGATCATGATTGGCGTCTCATGTTGAGTTCAAAGGGTGTGCTAAGTAGGATGAATGTCTGAGCCAGTACTAATTCAGTACTGTGAGATTGGTTGGCTTTGTGAAGAACATGACCGGTCGGTATAGGTTAAAATATCTTAAAAATGGGGTATCCCAATTCTGGACGGTCAATAATTACCGGATGACCAAACTCTGAAGGTTGGGCATCCCATAATGATGTACACCTTAAACTTGGTTGATGAATTTTACCAAATCTGGTGATTGAAATCTACACGTCATTGCTTGGTCCTTAAAACTTCCCATCTCTCTGCATCTCCGTGCAAAACTTTGCCGGTCAACTTGTCACCTATCCAAACTCAGAATTGCCTTTGAAAATCGAAATCCCAGAGGAAAATTCTGTGTGACCGGCGTTTTTGCTGAAAACACATGTTTCATCATGAAATCTCAACCTTTGCTGGTTAAAACACCATTTCAGCTGGGTCCTCCCTCCATTTTTCGCTGGAAAACATGCCTTGGCTCAAACCCACCGCACTCGGATCTCGAGCTTCACTTGCTGCAGCGGGGTATGAAAGATCCAAGGCTGGGCCTCGGCAACTGTGCACGACGTAGGAAATATCAAGAACAAAACAGACATGTCATACACTTTTATATCATTATATCTATATTATATATATATATATATTCATAGAGAGGGAGAGAGGTGGTACAGAGATAGAGAGAAATAGAGATAGAGATACGTAGAGATGGATAGAGATAGATAGAGATAGATGGCTGGCTGGATGGATAAATGGATGGATGGATAGACAAAGAGACAGATCAAGTTAGATAGGATAGGATAAGATTGGATAAGAGAGGAAAACCGCAGGATAGGATGGGATAAAAAAAGGTCAAATAGCGCAGGATGGATGACATGTATATTGACAAATATGCATACTGTATTTATTTGTATATATTACGAGGGCCCATGTGCGCGAGGCCGGAATCCTGCCAAAAACCGGGCTCTCTTTTGGGACTGCTGTGTCAACGTCGTTGCTGCGGTTGG
>BGPT01003479.1:228-27719 GCA_003297045.1 Symbiodinium sp. clade C Y103 | reverse complement strand
ATCACATCGTGTGGTCGAAAGCTTCCAGGGGCCAAGCATAGTTGATTCGTCCGAGCAAAACAAAAGGACGTACTGTAGGACACTGTCGGTAGATTTTCAATACTTTTTTGCAGATGGTCATGCTACATTTTCACCAGAAGATCACTACGCAACAGATTGTTTCTGTAATTTTCCCACTTTGTAGGTCGTAAATTTTTGGCAATCTCAGACTCATCTTGTGGTCTCTGTTGTCAATGAAAGAATCACAAAGCCGTGAAGGCATGCATCAAGACTATATACATATCAAGCTCCCAAACATACACNCAGACTCATCTTGTGGTCTCTGTTGTCAATGAAAGAATCACAAAGCCGTGAAGGCATGCATCAAGACTATATACATATCAAGCTCCCAAACATACACACCCACACACACAAATCACACACACAAAACAAATGGATTGTAAGAAAATGAGAGATCCCCTATCAACTTGGTTGTTCACTGCAAAATTATAGTCATCTGTGACATCTTTGGTCTGGATCAATTCGAAAGATCACCACGACTGAGGAAAGTCCCATTTACACTTTGGTAAACAAACATAGCTATGAAAAAAGTACCATCCTTCACAGGTACATCAAGTGTTACCATGTTATTTTCAATCACAATGTTAGTTCACCAGAAGGTAACACACGATTCAAGTTCCTTGGTATTCCAAGTTTGGACCAGAAAAAAAATTGGTCGGTCGAATCATCTTCCAGCCAAGTTTTCTTCAAGGGCTGCGGCCAAAGAAGCCGTTGCTAAGCGGTCTGCACAGAGTCCGCAGTGCTCCCGTCAATTTCAATGGAGAATCATCCCCGCAAACACGCAGGGAGAACAAGAGATCACTCCAATCAAGCTGACTTGACACATACAATGAAAAAGATTTCCAATACTATCCCAATTAAAATACTGCAGGATACCACGCGAATGCGTCTAATCTATCCATTCCGGAAAACTATGAGAATGAAATGTTTGCAGACTCAATGCCGTGCGATTGAAAACGCAAACAATAAGATAGAGAAGCAGTCTAAGAAGGCTCCCAGGTGCACATGGCGTATATATACGACCCCCAGACCAACTGTAATCAGCGTCGCAGCGTCGCCCTGCCCCCGCAGCGTCGCAGCGTCGCAGCGTCGCCCTGCTCCCGCAGCGTCGCAGCGTCGCAGCGTCGCGTCGCAGCGTCGCAGCATCGCCCTGCACCTGCAGCGTCGCAGCGTCGCAGCGTCACCCTCCTTCCGCAGCGTCGCAGCGTCGCAGCGTCGCAGCGTCGCAGCGTCGCAGTGTCGCCCTCCCTGCGGAGCGTCACAGCGTCGCAGCGTCACCCTCCCTGCGGAGCGTCGCAGCGTCGCAGCGTCGCAGCGTCACCCTCCTTCCGCAGCGTCGCAGCGTCGCAGCGTCGCAGCGTCGCCCTCCTTCCGCAGCGTCGGAGCGTCACAGCGTCGCTCGCTCGCGGGCCCCCTTTCCCCCTGCACTGAATTCTTCTATTTTAAAAAATCAAAGGTCAATCAATGGAGGTGTTTTCCCGATTTTCGGCAAACACACAGCAGACATATCGTAAGTGGGTATGTGGTGCCAGTGGACTCATAGATGGCTGGTCAGGCTGGTCATGTTTAGTATCGCAAAGCAGTCCATGATGGGTTCATATTTGACCCATACCCTTCTTGAGAGCGCAACCTCCACCATCTCACGGACACACTGAAGCCTCATGACATTTGAAGGAAGACATTGTGATCCGCATGACTGGATGCCCCAATTCCTGCGGCAGGCCTCCTGACAACCAGACTTACTGCTGTCTTCCCATCCGCAGACTTATAGCAGACTTAACTACTTATTTCAATAACTTATTTCATCTTATTTCTTGTTCTATTGTGAACGGAGTTCAGGCCATCTATGGCTGAGATCGGTTTCATCGGCAAGGCCTCCTTTCATGTGCTCTTTTGCAACCTATTGCAACTTGCGACATTCACCTTGTGTCTTGACATGTTTTGTTTGAAGGCTCCTGGCACTTACAACATGTACTTGGGTGCTGAGCTCATAGATGTGAGTGCATAAGTGTGTAGTATATCAGCTGGTTGCAGTTTTGACCACAAGCACTCTTGCTTGACTTCACCCAGAATTAGCATGTTGGATAGAAATTGTGTGGCAGTGCATTCATGTGGGGCAGAACATTCAGGTGCTGATTTTGTGGGTAAGCGCTTGAACACCTTATACGCGGAATCAGTGAATGAGGCTCCAGACACACAAAGTCGAGATTATATGGTTGCTTGTTGTTTTCGTGGTACTCCTGAGATAGACACATGCGTACATGGAAGCATTTCGGACTTAACCCAGTGTCATTGAAGATATTGTTGTTGGCAAGCCTGTAGCTTGAAGTTTGGAACCGGTCGAAGAGCATGCTACAAAAACTTCTGGCTATGCGCAGCGCCCCAGGATGAAATCATCAAGATCCTGACTCCACTTTTTAGCACCTATGCCCAGGCAGGGGAATGGCCAAGGGCCTCAATGATTGCTAGGCATTAAATGCCTGAAACGAAATCATCACCCATGTTTGCTTCTTTCAACAAGTCGTAACTCTCGTTTTGAGACGTCGCAAGACTTGATGGTGACAGGATAAATTCAAGGACGAAAGGTTCGGAGACTATTTGATCCGCACAAAGATCGTCAAAAAGATCCTTGGATCGAAATGCTGAGAAGTGCTGGGTATCCGCCTGAAGCATAGTTTCATAGATATGTATGATGTCAATGAATTGCCGTAGTTTCCTTGGCATGGCTTGGGAAATCCTTTGCAGATCAAAGATCAAGTGATTCAATACATTTTTTGAGGACTCTGCAGCAAACACATACACACACACAAAGGAATACAACTACCTTTGATGCAAGCTTCAACCAACCAGGGCAAGGATGTGTTTCTTCTTGAAGGCTGAATAATCAGAGTCTTGACCAACACTTGGCATTAAATCGACTGGTTGCACATGGAGGACAGTGGTGAATTGGGGGGAAAATGTACAAGGGTGCAAACATTTTGCATTACTTGACACTTGCAGTTTCATTTGCCTTACCATTGAGGATGGAAAATGGCCGTGATTGGTGGACTACTCCAGATCTTTGAGCAAACATCGAAAGTCTCAGAAATTTTGCTCTCGCTTGAATTATTTGACCTTCAGTTCCACTTGCCCAGAAGAATCCACAAGCTATCGAGCTTGGAATCTCTCAGCCATATTAGGCCCATATTCGTGATGCTACATGTTATATGCCAGTGAATGATTTCTAGAGTTTGAAGAAGAGTCAGCAAAGTGGAATTGAACACCTGCTAGCAAAACACAGGTTCTTTGTAAGGACCTGCGCTAATATAGGCATTTTTTCTCTTGCCTATACAGGAGTGCCAAGGCAGCTCTCCTCAATCCCATTTTTCGCATGTAAGCGATTTTTCTTGCAATGGGCTGCGTACTGTTTGTTGCATGTGAGATATCCATCTGTACCTCAGCCGCTACAAGTTTGTTTTACTTAGTAGTGATGAAGGCGTCACATGGGAGTTTAAGGCAGAAGGCACCCTCTGCGGGAAAGATTCTGAGAAAGGAACGAAACTACTAGTAGCTGTGACTGGCTAGCAGAAATCTGGTGGGCAGATTTGAGCCGTCTATGGACAAACGAACTCAAAGGTAGGCATCCTTGGAAGAATGTAAGCGGCAAGATCGAAACTCTGAAGAGCTCGAAGCCAGTGCTTGGCAGTGGTTGGTGCGGCCGCATTGCAAGTGCCATCGTTGGCGACCCTGGGGCAAATTTTGAAATTTGAACTCCTCGGTGGTGACGGTGTAATCCTGCATAGTGTCTCAGCTCCGCAAAAATTGAACTCGGCATTTCCAATGCACCTGTTCCAGAGCCGGCATCTATGGAATATGAATGAAAATGCCATGTTGTCAACTCTCCTGAAAACAGAAATGTAATGTGCCGCAATGTAATGCAATGCAATGTGTTCTTTCCAGACATGCCGCGCAAAACGATGCCTGTTTTCAAACTGTAAAAGGTTGCCAATGCCCTGGCAAACAGCAGGTTTTTGTGACGGGCAAGTTGAAAAAATAGTCGAAGTATATAATACAAGTCGATGAACGGATAATTGTTACAGCAAAACAGTAAACAGGAACAAATTAGGATATTCACGCACCTGGACAGCACAGATATAGCAAGTTTCAGTGGTGATCTCTTGCATGTTACAGCCTTTTTGGAGACAACTCTAGTGATGATTTGACAAGGGCCTTCGATGATTTGAGTGTGCGGCAGCTGGATATGAGGCAAATTTTGGTCTCAAAGACGGTGACAGAGTTGCTGACAATGCAACTTCGTGGGTCTAGGTCAGCCAAGCCAAGACTGTCAACTTGGTCTAAGTCAGCCAAGCCAAGAAGTCTTACTTAGTAAGTCTTGGTCTCCGCCAGTCAGGAGAACTCAGAGACAGAAGTGCCTTGCGACCTCAGACAAGTTTTTCATGCCCAATTCAGAACCAACCCGAGTTAAATCTTTGCAGCTCCTCTCAGCTCGCCTGTGCGAAACGGACGCCTCAAACATATTCATGTTGTACCTATTGTGCTTTCCTGCATTAGGAAGACTATGAAGCAGTTATGAAGAATATTATGAAGAAGATTACGAACAAGTTATGAAGAATATTATGAAGAAGTTATGAAGAAGATTATGAAGAAGGTATCAAGAAGATTATGAAGAATATTATGAATAATATTCTGAAGAAGATTATGAATAATATTATGAAGACAAGTGTGAATAAGTTATGAAGAATATCCTGAAGAAGTTATCAAGAAGATTATGAAGATATTATGAAGAATATTATGAAGAAGTTTCATCAAATTTCATCATTTTAAGGCAACGCATTGCAAGGCTCGGTTGGTGTGGAGTGATCACGGTGGCTCGGCTCAAGGTCGTCGCTTGGCAACAAAATGGAGTCATGGAATGTGATGAAGTGTGATGAACAGAACAAGCTGCACAAGCTTTAGCTCTGAATAAGTGCTGAATAAGTGCTGAATATAGCTGAATTCTTCGAATTGAAGTGAAGAGGAACGTAGTGAAGAGTGGTGAACAGCAATGGTCCAGCCATAGCCCCAGAAGTACTTTCGCAAATTCAACTCCCTCGTTGGAGGGCATGTGCACATGTCCCTGTCATGCTGCAATGGCCATCTACCCCATCTGTACTTTCGAAAAGACGCTCTGGAGAGGAAAGCATTGGTCATCTAGCACTCTTGCCAGATGAATCTCTCCGACCCCCACCTATTCGGCGTTGGACACTAGGAGTCCCAAAGCATGCGCTGTCGGGGAGGACGGTTCTGGAGCCCATTGAAACGGAGAAGTCGGAGAAGGTGTCCAGGTCCAGGTCAAAAGCTCGAACGCAAACACTGGAAGCTTGTAGCCCTGCGGGAAGCGGGCGGTCATCCAGGGTCTCTTTGCCACCTTTGGACTTTGCTGGGGAGTTGGAAGACACTCGTCGCATCAAGGGCTGCCGCGGTGCTTCTGAATATTTAGCCAGACAAGGTCGAAGTGGACTCAGCGCTCATGAAAAGTTCTGTGTAAAGGAGGCTTTTTTGCGCTTCAAGTCAAGTGGTGCAGAGATCAATTGCAGTGACCTGTTTGATGTTCTCAGCCACTTGGGATACTTGGGCATTACAGATGAAACTGCTGCGTTGCTTGCTAAAGAGGTTTCACGTTTTTCAACGCTGGATTTCAAAGAGCTCTTGAAAGTTGTTGAATCTGCTGGGCCCTGGGAACTTGAGCACTTGCGGACCACCTTTGAACGCTATGCAGCCAGCTCCGTGAAAGACGGTGATGCGAAGGAGCTGAGGGCGAAAGACTGGGACTGCACGGTTCAGCTGGGTGATGGCGAGCCCAGTGGACTGTGTAAAAACGGTAGCTTCGATCCGAGCCCCGATCGGCCCGATGGTCGAGCAGGTGGACCTGGGCCTGGCAGTTCTGGTAGTTCTGGCAGTTCTGGCAGTTTCTTACATGCTGCGCACCTGCCATTCCTTCTCCATGCTGTTGGCATGACCTCAGAGTGGCAAGCCATTCGCGAGACGCTGGTGCAAGCGCTGGATTTGGACCTCCCGCAGCAGCCGCGACTGGAAGGCAGTGATCGAGACGCTGAGATGGAGGAACGCATGCTTTTCTCCTTTGAGCAGGTCAATCTCATTTTGGCAACACACCGTGCTGCCCAATGTTCTTCTGTACCCTTGCTAGAATGTGCTGAGACCCTGTTTTGCTCAGTTGCTAAGACTGTCAACAGAAGACTTGAAGTCAATATTCACAAAGTGCCAGAGCTCCTGCGTCGCCTTCATGAGTATGACGTCTCCGACAGCATCAGCGAGATTTGAGACTCAGCACAATATTCGAACATTTTGCCTTTTCCCGGCTCTTCATGATACACACACTGAATCAGTTGTCCAAGTTGTCCAAGTTGTCCAGGTTAAACCAATTTAAAACATTGCTGCTCATCCCAGTGCTGTAGGTCGACCTTTGCGGTCCAGATCAATGGATGGAGACACTGATGCCAGTGATGCGTCTGGAGATGAGGAAGAGGCTCCGGAAGAGGTCAAAAAGTCAAGGGCCTAGAGACAGCAATCACCGCAAAATTCACCGATGCTTTAAGGGAACATGAACCAACCACGGTTCACAACCCTTAGATTTCCCATCCAAACTCCAAACATAGATAATATATGTATACATAATAGAGAAATATAATATAAATATATAAATAATATATATATATATATACACATGTGTGATGGATATTTCTCCCTAAATGAATTTGGGGATGAACAAACTTTAATGAACATTGTCATAGAGCTGGTTGAGCGCTGTCGAGAGGATGCTGGCATGTTGCAATGACCTTGTGTACTAAGGCCTCATGATACAATGGCATTTAACGAATTCCTAATCTGGATGCGGCGTGTACGTTGCCTGGAGCTGGGCAAAAATTGGCAAAGCTACCAGAAGGCGCCACCAAAATGCCACCACTCACTTGGACAGACTTGTGTCATGTATGATTTGATGTCATTTGTAATTGAACTCTTTATGCATGGCGAAGCAGGTTGCTACAGAAACCTTTGGCAGCTTTGAAGCACTTCGGAAACGTTGAACGTTGCTTTTATATAAGGGTGCGAAGATAATGGGACAAACGCTGTTGTGAATGCTGGTGACTTGAAGAGTTTCGTGCCACTCTAAGGCTATGTGGCCCATACCGAGCTTTCCACATTAGTGTCAGGCGACAAAGTGAGCCAACGGAAAAAGCAGGACACATTTTTGTTTTTTCCCCTTGTGCGAGCAGTCTTTGCCACATTCAGTAATCCTACAGTCCATGTTCTTGCAATGACGACAGAAAGAAACTTTTTATCTCAATGCCATGGAAAGAAACTCCGAAGATTTCCAGTCTCTCATCGTTTTTCGTTGGCCAGACTTGTCTCCCCTGCCAGAGCTTCAAGCAGGGCGCCAAGCTGGAAAGAACGCCTTCAGTTCCAATTTGTTGCAAAACTGGTTTCCTTGCTGCTCAATGATCCAAGTACGGTCTTACCTCGTGAGATTTATTGGAGCAGTGTAGCAGTTTTCAGGCATCATTCGGCTTCGTCATCATTCTTGTCACTCAGGAAGAGTTTTTCCGAGAACTCGGACTGGAACCCGCTGCTCCTCTCAGCTTCGATGTGTTGGTTTGCCTTAGAAGGCATTGCTCCCTCATGAAGGATTTGACCATGGAAGAGGCGAGCCACAAAACTTGGCGGACAAATCTCCAGCTTTGAGATTTGCTGTGCCAAGTCTCGTATTTGGTGGACAAGAATGGACTAGACCAAATCAAATCCTGCAATCTGTCATGTGATGGTCTTGTACAGGCGCGATACTTCAATGGTGTTTTTGACCATTTTCAAGCAGAGGTTGGTGGCTCAGTGAGAACCTTTCGAAATGTAGCTGCCATTAGTCACCATGTTGCCAGGACCATGCCGGCTTTGTAGAGCGAGGAGATTGTTTATGCATCTTCCGGAGCATGGGCTGCTTGTCGGAAGAATACCAAATTCCCAATCCACATCAATCCACTGGTTGATCATCATGTTCCCTAAATGAAATGGCATGCACCATCTTCAGACACACCCAAATCGTGGAATCTGACGCATCGGTGGACCAACACGGAGAGACAAGTACCATGGAGCTGAGCTAAGGATTTGGTTTAAACAGCGACGAGATTTATTGCTTGCTGTTGGACGCCAAAGCTGCTGGGCATCGTCTTCTCAGCCTCAGTGATGCTTGGTAGTAATTAGTAGTGAGGCAGGTTGAGGCCCAGGGCAGATCTTGACAGGAAGACTTTGGTGCCAGGATGTTTGAAACATGCACTTGGCGTGTCCGGGTCCAGTTTTCGATGTCTTTGCGATCTCTTCATTCTTGACATGGTGCCACAGTTCCAAGGACTTTCTGAACATGATGAGGCTGGAAGGGTACAGTACAAAATGGTGCCGTCCATATAAGGCAAACCAGTGGCATCCTTCGGATTCATGTCCGATCCTGGGCTCAGGGACCATGATTTTCAGACTGCTTTTCCGACAGGGCTTGCAGATCAAGACAAAGAGGAATGATCAGAACAGCATCTTGGCGCTTTGAAAGAGTTTTATGTTGTGAAATGCATTTTCTTTTCCATGATGTGCTGAATCTCATTTTTGCTCGGTTTGGTGTAAGTTCAGAACGCATGTTTTGACTTGGGTTGAACATCAGAATAGCACCGACTTGAAATAAGTAGAACCGCTCATCACCCATACGTCATTTATACTACCTTAAAAATATTAAAATATACTAAATACATGCTCAAACCCTTATTCCCCCAAATGGTACGAGTAGCTATTGATGGTGTGCCCATGGTGTTTCTTACTCAAACACGTGTTCAAATAAAAGGAAATATGCATTTCACCTGTCTGTGCCCAATGAATTGTTGAAATTTGTTTATCATAGAATGTCTACGTACATGGCGTGCCCAACCAGAATTCATATGTCAGGGTTGACTTTTACAAATGGGGGTGACTTATTCCTAATCCGGGGTGCGCATGCGCGGGGGTGGCCTTTTATGGACAGGGGGTGACTTAACACGGCCGCCAAGTATGTAACAGGAATTGAAAGGATATATAAACTTGCGAGTACAATGCTCCTGAAGTACTGAGAATGTTCAGCTTGCAAACTTGGGGTGCCCATTCCCCCAGACGGGTAGACCAGGGCAGAGATTGAACTGGCATTCATTCCAGGCATATGAAATGAATGCCCAGCCGCAGTCTCAGTTCTGAGATCCTCTACATTTCCATGAAGGGATGATATGGAATTATGGAATGATGTTCAGCTAAAGACCGGAGTTGAAGTGGCCTGCTTTTTGTGATTCATTGGCCCAGTGGCCCAGTGGCCGAGGGAGATGGGATTTTCGGACATGAGCGACTTGGAGGAGACGGGCTCTGCCCTGACAATGTCTGACGATGAGGACCCAACTCCACCGTAGTATGTCGATGTCTGGTGAAGACTTGGATGCCGTCTGCAGAATGACCTGGAGGATTATCCAAATGAGCTCATCTTTAGCAGACGGCAGAGCGACTCCCCCGCACGAAGAAATCCCTGAATCGGAGGTTTGATTTCTTTCGCTGCAGTGCCATAGTTCACTTGACAGTTCAGGGCTTTGCACTTTTGATCACTCTTGCCAGTCTCCAGCCTCAGGCAATGACTGTTCAAGGGCAGCATTTCGCAGACGTAGCAGCATCAAGCAGGCCATTGCAGCAGACTTGTATGGTAGCGTCTCTGAAATGCTGCTTCAGTGCCTGATTGCAGGAAGCTACGTCCAAACAGGTCGTGCACTTACTTCTTGGGTCTATGAACCGGGCTGCTTCAGTCTGAAGACTCATGGCATGCTGGTGCTTGGGACCAAAATAGCTGCAGGTGCAAGGAGAAGGCTTGCTCGTTCCGCAAGGTTGCTTGGAGGCTCGTTCTCAAAACGTTGATTGAAATTCGGTAGACATTCAATATCGTTGGAATTGGGTGCAAGTTTCAGTTGGTTTCTGAGATGTTGTGACTGGGTTGTTCAAGGCCTTGGGCTCGGTGGGTTGGTCAATGGAAGAGGATGCCTTGGACCAGGCCAGCGGGCCGGTCCGTGAAAAGCTGGGCACTTGCTCCGTTGTAACCGTTGTAACATCTTGGAAGATCCGAGCGAGAAGCCGCGCCAGGGCCTGGCTCGACTTGGTCTTCAAAACCAACGACTTCTGAGCCTCGACGACTTCTCAAGCCTAGTGAAGCTTCTTGCCCTTGGTGAAGTGCCGCTGCGTTTCAGCGAACTAGACGAAACAATATGAAACAACCAGCCTTGAAGGTGAGAGCACTCAAAAGACTGCACGTTCAATTTTCATGTGAGAGAAAGCACCAGCAGTCATTGAGCATGCGTATGGTGAGAAAAAGGCAATGATACTGCAGAATTGTTGCATGTTGTGCTGTTGCAGGGTCTGAAGTGGTAAGGCTTCTACGGGAGGAAGAGGCGGCTCAGAAGCAAAGACGAGCTGGGTGGACCGTGTCCGAGGCATGGAATATTGGAATACACACGCTTTAGCCTTTTTGCCCATCTGCATCTTGACATTGGCATGGCTCAAAATGTCACACTCAGTAGTACAGATTGTGACAAGCCATGGTATTGCCAATCCAATTTAGGGGTACCCACTGACTTGACCCATATCAGGCCAACGACATTCTTTGTCTCTTTGAAGCTCATGGAGGATCCCAAGATTCAGTTTTGGGAGAGGTGCGGAGTATGGTATCCCTTTTTGGATTTCCCAAAGTGCGGGGACCCCCAAACCATCTTAGACTGGTGATGTTGAATGGGGAAGCCAATGGTTTTTGGGTCTGGCACCCCAAACCCCCCTCCCCCTTGGATCTGATTTTTGTTGCCCCTTTGGATTTGTTTGGGCTGTGGAATGTCCAGGGAGCTCTGGAGCATTTGCTGTGGGAATTGGATGTGAAGCAGGGCGACTTGCCTGAGCAAGGGACACACAGACTCGGACTCAATCTGACCACATAGGTCTACAGCACAGGACCATAGATCCAAATGTAATCAATCCAACGTATACGTTCTTATGTCAGACTGTGCTCTGATTTGATCTAGTGACAACTGAATGCTATCTAGCAGTATGAAATGACAATCAATGGCCTACAAGGTACTCTATGTAGTGCAATGTCATGCAGTGCCATTCAATGGCCTGCAGCGCCATGTTGCTAACCCTGAGGAACGAAACCCATGTATGGAAATGGAATAGCGTGAACAAAATTGGTGATTATAGCCTAGCCTTGTAGCTAGTGGTTTTGCAAGGGTGATATTTGCAAGCGCCTGTTAGACAGACAATACACCAAGGTAAATGGGATGCACTTGACGTGAGGTAGGGTATGAAATGGTTGAGGAGCATGTCATGTAGAGACATGCAATGCCATCCAGGCGTGCCATGCAAGGTAAGGAAGCGCATGGATTTGCAATGCAATGTTATGCTATGCCAAGGCATCCTGTTTTGCTATACATTTTCTTGACAGCCTATTCTGATTTTTGCTTTGCCTCGATATCATGGATGCTCTCTGAGGCTTTGAAGAGTTGAAGCAGCTCTTAGAAAAAGCTCGTTTGCAAAGCGGCGTGGAACTTGGAGGAGCACCTGAGGTGGGGTTCAGCCAAGTGAGCACACGTGCCCACACCGAAAAATCCTTTCCTAAAGTTTGCCCAGCATAGAAATCCCTGCTGGCTTTGCTTCCTCTCTGGCAGCTATCACCCGAAGAACCTAAGTTTAAAGCCCTGTTAGCGTTTGCGGTAAAGAAGAAGCATCCATGGCATTCTCTTGGTAGGTGACTCTGCCAACGTTAATGCACCTGCTGCGGTTCATCTCCCAGAAAGGGTTGAGAAATGCTTTTGGGCGAGAAAGCGAGGCTCCATGGCTGAATTGGACAGATTGTGAGTCAATCACACTGGAACTTTTTGGTGGAAATCTTGCTGTTTGTGGACAGATGGGCTTGTCCCTGTCTTGAAAAAACATCTCAAAGAAACAACTCGAAATTGTATCTTGCTCTCCCAGGCCTTTCACGTGGAAGGATGATACTTGACTTGAAATTGAGCAGAGCTCCGCAAGGGCCTCTTGCATCCTGTTGCATCCTTTGGCTGATTTGGATCTGAGGCACCGAAGCAGATGTGGCAACCTATCGCCATTTGTTTCGTCAAATCAAAAGTCAGAGCGGAGAGCAGAACCTCAGCTGCAGATGGTTTCCCGCCAAGGCAGACAAACCAAGACAATGCCATATCTCACTGTTGGTTATCTCATTTCTAGACACATATATATATATAATATAATCATACACACACACACACACTATATATATATATATTACATATATAGAATATTAACATACCACAACATATCAGCAGAAAATGGTTGGGTTTATATCCCCAAACCCAGATGGATCGACTTTCTCTTCATGCACTGAAGCCACAGCTGAAGTTGGACCTGCTCTGAGGTCTGAGCATGATGGCCCACCAAGTGCCTCGAATGCTTTGGATGATCGGCGTCACGTGGGCTGACTACAGTCCTTCAATATGTGTACGATGTGTGTATATATGTATACACAACTTTCATATAAAATATAAAATATAATCGTCAGTTGCAGTACTGTGCCCACCTATCCAAATGTAACATAGAAATATATAGAATATGTGCCTCGAAATGCTCGTAACTGCCAACCTGGTTTCCACAGAAGATCTATCACATATGGCTAAAACTTCATATGGTCTGCCACCAGGAGCGCCTACTGCTTAGTGCATATGATTTCCCAAACATTGCGAAGATCCCATTTCGAAATAGATACTACCTCCTCAGCAAGCTGGAGGGGATACCTCCGCATTGCTTCAAGGTCAACACGTTTTTGACCCAAGAAGAGATGTTTGTAGTTGGGATTACTTGGATCGCCCTCCGTTTTAGCAGCAACAAGAAACCTTATATAGTCCCGCAACCGTCGCAGAGCCAACGTAATCCGCTCAATCTGCTGAGGCTTGGTAAGGAGATCTGAGTCGGGTCTAAGAGTCCCTTTCCTGCTCCTGGCTCAGTGCACTGTCCATTGTTCTCAGTGTCAACCCCTTCTAAGAAACCCTGGTTGATTATGAAGGGGGTCACCAGAAAAGTGAAAATCTGCTTCTGAAATGGTACCTACCCCTAACTGAACCAGCCAGGGTTTATTAATCCAGGGTTGACATTGTTCGTGTTGCACGCATGCTGCTCAACCTGTGACTTTTTACAGGCCAGGAGCCAAGCCCGGGATGCACAAAATTCCGAGCAAATGTGGTTCAGGCAGCACTGGGGCATGCATTAATCACACGCCTGAATAGCAGCTCGAGAAGTAAGGTCGATGAATTTGGTGCTTTCAAGATGAGAGAGCCATGTTTCAGGACTGCGAAAGGACTATCCGTTTTTGCTCAAGAAGGTCAAGCCAAGCTCTAAGACTCTTATAGGACTCTCATAAGACTCTTATAGGACTCTCATAAGACTCTTATAAGACTCTTATAAGATAGGCTCTTATAAGGCTCTTGGAGAAGGTTTTCTGTTTGCTTTCGGGTTCTATGGCAGACACAGTGTGGTGTTTTGGCTTTGTCGCCTCTGCCAAGGTCTGCCTTGGGCGTTCCCAGCTCCATTCCCCAGGCCAGGGGGTCCTGGTCGATGAGCCTCGTCTTGTACCCTTCACTCACCGTTTGTTGTTGCCAGGTTTCATGCGGTGCGGCCGCGAGCCAAGAGGGACTATAGATCACATTTTTGATGGCCATTGAATTGTCAAGTTCAGAGTGGACAGTTGGGGTTCACTTATTGCACCCCAAGACGAGCAATTTGTTTGGTTCCCTGGGCCTTACATGTTGATGCATATTTGATGCAGTTCATCAGTTCATAAATTCTGCTTGATGAACTTCCAGGTCATGAAGTTCCTGCGGAAGTTGAGCCAACGGTGTGACGAGCGGCTAACGCCGCTGCAGCAGTCCCCGCCTTGGAAATTTCAGGAATCTGAAAAATGACATAAACGAATTACAAATGACCTCACACAGCAACTACTTTGAGGAGAAATGTCCCGATAGAAGTAGAACGTCATTGGAATCGTGCTCCAAAGTCTTTTGGATACCCTTTGAAGCTTGCATTCTTTGTTCTGATAGTCCCGACATAGCCAACATGAATCAGGACAGAAGACGCACGCAAGTCATGTCCAAAGTTGCTAGGGTAAAATGCTGCAGCTAGACCAAAGGCCTCTGAACAAGAAACCAGAGGCATATAATACTAGGCATGCGCCAAGTTTGCACATGTAAACCCAGCTAGAAACATGGCATTCCACTGCTCTGCCTACAGTGCAGATTGATGGCTGGAACTGAGGGCAGACCTTTGGAAGAAGATTCAGGATTTCAGTGCTCGACTTATTTGGCTTTCCATTTGGGCAGGTCTCAGGTCTGGATCACCTTCAAGAGTCTGCTTCATGCTTGCGTTGAATCTTGCATCAGGTGTGTCAAGCACAAGCCGAGACTTTATGGACTTCGCTTCATTTGCTTCTTAGCTTTGATGTTGGGCATGAACCCTGCTACTTTCCTGTTTTTCAAATGAGTACAGGACTTCAGCCTTTGTGGCAAGCAGCTTACTACTTCATACTAGAAGGTAGGTTTTAAAAGTATTTTGAAAAGCAACCTCCAACCATGATGGTCGCGGAAGTCTTCAGCAACCAGAGTTGAAGCGTCTAGATTCACAGTGTGATGCACTGTGTGCTCACTGCATCAAAATAGTGCTCAACGCGAAATGAAAACTTGGTGACAAGTGGATTGCTCTGACCCACAAACCAGATGACTCCAAGGTTCGGACAATTGGTTGGGTGCGCAGAACAGACTTTGCGAATATTCGCCAAGAATCTGACAAAGTCGGATCATTTTTGGCACTAGCAGAGTCAATCTTGACTGCAAAGTGACACCTCAGCGTTGGTTACGCAGAAGATGGACTCACTCGCGTCCAATGTGGTGATGTATTATTCAGCAAGCTTGGACTTGCCCACTGGTTCTTCCGACATCCTGAAAAGATGTCAAACTTCTGACCGCTCAGCGTTTCCAATGCAGAGGTGTGTTTGCTTTTATCGACAGGTTCAAGTTTGCTGAACCTGAAAAGATGGACCACCAAGGTTACCCAGAGAGCCAACCATGGCTCCAATGTAAAGTGAGATTGAACCAGGTCTTTGGTACGTGTTTCTTTGGCTGCTTGGCGGTCCACCTAATCTACATCCTTGCGCGTCTGAGATGTGTTCTTTGCTTATTGGGTCCCCTCAACCAGCCGTAAACTCCTCAAACTTTAGCAGGTGGCTTTTGGCCGCGACAAAGTCACTTCTCGAACATGGCAATGGGCAAGCACAGGCTCGGGAGAGTCATATTTTTTGTATATAATCGTCTCAGCCTGGATGGACTGTTCTCCTGTTCCACTTTGAAATGAATCATGACATGAAGGATTCTGCAAATCTGTACCACAGCCGAACAGTCAAGCTTAGCTCCAATCAGCTTCCAAGAAGCTCAGAACTTCATGTCGATGGGACAATCTAGGCGTCTAGACCCGCGACTCGAAAACAAGGGTGGCTTTCAGTACGCAACGCACCCTGAGTCTGAAGTGGACAAATCTGCAGTTCGTATTGACATTTAGCGACCATGTGAAGGCTTTTGACAAGCGTTGTTGGGGTTCTCAAGGTGCTTGGATTGGCACGAGGACGACTCAGGATCACATTTAGGCTCCAGCTTTACACAGCATTTCTCTCGCTGAAAGCAAGTACTTGGAGGCAAAACTTTCTTCAGAGCAGATCTATATGCAGTTGGAACATGCAAGACAGACTACTTGGATATGCAGATATACCTGCTTGCATATGTTTGCTTACAAAAAAAATAAACATCTCTCCCTCTCTCCCTCTCTCTATGTATACATATATATATATATGATCATGTATGTATATATATATATATAATTATATATAGATATATAAATATGTATTATAGACGCTTATTTACATATGTCATTGGCTGAAAATGTACATGGACCTCAGATCTGATTCTAGTGATGGAATTAGAAGGCTCCAGAAGGCTCCCATTGTCCGTCCACCGTGTCCTGCCCGTGTCATTTGCCTCTACAGTGGGCGCGCAAGTGCCAACCTCGGTCTATGATTTCTGCAAAGAAGCGACGCAGCAATAATGTCCTTGGAAGTTGTATGTTGAGAAGTTAAGCTGGAGATTTCGGGTGCAGTGGCAGGAACCAAAGTATTGCCCCAACTTGCACCGTCAAAATGCTCTGAGGTGAGATGGGGGAGGTGCAACAGCAGTAGCATTCAGTAGAGATTCTCAGGCCATGATCATCCTGAGTCCTTTGTTCAGGTAGATGGTGAGACCCAGCTGCAGGAGTTGCTTAGAAGACCTCCTGCAGATGTGGCAAATTGGGTTGTGCAGCAGGTGCAACATGGCGTTGGTTCGTTGTACCGGGGTCTGGGGGTCTGGAATTTCTGCATCTACGAATCTACGGAGATCAAAAGAATGAAGAGTGTGTCCACACAGCACGGTCTGCGAGGCTCAAGCCCTCTCTTCTGGCGAACCCGTTGAACAGTTGCAAATCTTTCAGGTTGCAGGCAGATTTGCAGGATTCAAAGAAGATCAACAAGATGCTCCAAGGAAGATCCAAATACACATCGTTGCCATGTTCCCACAACAATGCTTCCTTCGTTGAATATTCTGTGCCTCTGAAATTCTTGGACCAAAATTGATCATTGGGAAATATGAAAAGTAGATGTGTGGTGTCGTCGAACCCCAATGCCAATGTTTGAGCTGTTTGCAGCATGTTGCTGTGCTTGGTCGGTATGCAGGGGCCTTGAGCGCAGTCCCTGTGGAGCAAAAGCAGGCTAGGGATGTTGTCTTCCACGGTCTTTGGGTCAAAATTTGAAACACAAGGGACCCAGTTTCGACAACTGCGGCCAATTTATGGCTGTTGCTGAGCAGGAATTGATGAAGAGTGCCATCTCTGGCTTTGGTCAGCTGCCAGCCGACCAGCGAGTAGAGGCGAGTTGTTGTATGGAGTTGGATGGTGCTTTACGCTTTTGCGCTGGTTTCCTATTTGTCATGTTTGCCTCTATATCCAGCAGCCTTTGGATACAAGTTTAAATTTAATTGAAGGGTGAAGCTCAACGATGAAAGCTGCCAGATTCTTCTTGGGTGGAGGCCCTCCGTTTCGCTGTGAACACCGCAGTGGTGCCTATCTCATACTTCGCTCAGCAAGGGCTTCGTAGAGCCTGGTAGAGGCTGGTAGATTTTGTTTCCCGAGGCTGGCAGCTCGAAAACCTCCAATGCAGCTTGCCAGCATATTCAACATATATGGATCTTACATGATCATGATCTTACCTTTGAACACTTGACATCTATCCATCGTTGATAATGCAAAGTCCAAGGCAACTGGACGTGCAGATCCTATGATGCAGGTCAGGTGGGGGCAACCGTCAGTCCTGAACACAAATCAAGAGGCAAAGGAGAGCAAGAAAAATGTAGATCAAACTGGCTAAGCGAACAAGCTGCAACAAGCTGTCCAGCAGATCTGAATCGCTCAGCGGCTCTTTGCTCAGAACGTGGGCAAGCTCCTCAAGGAGGCCAAAATCGACAAATTGCCTCCAGCGGAGAAGCAACAGCTTGCCCAGGAGTGATGTAAAAAGTGCATGGAATTCTGTTTTGAACTTGTCATTGACCCAAACTGATGAAAACTGAAGTTGCAAAAATTGGGATGGTTGAGTCAATACATGTGGAACCATGGGAAATGGAGGAATAAACATCCACAAAGACCAGCTATTTCTGGTGTGACATGGTGTGACCCCCAGGGCAGCTGAACTGATCACCCTAGGAGATTCAGCAAGATGCTGCACAGCTGGTGCAACCGCAGCAGATTCTGGAGGCGAGAATTTGGAGAAGTTGCCACAGAAGTTGCCACAGAAGTTGCCACAGGTTGTGACAGGTGGCCACGGATGGCCTTTGACGGCGCCAGGTGGTTGCGGAGCTGAAGCCTGAAGAAAGGGAGCAGGTCACGGAGGCAGTCTGCAGATGTCTGCAGTAGATTTCCAGTAGATCAGTAAATCCGAGTTCTGGCTGATTTTGAGTGTGAAGCTCTTTTCAGGATGGCTGGAAGCGAACCATTGGGATCATTCCTTTTTTGGAAGTACATTTGCAGACTTTACCATCTTTCTTAAGTCTTGCTCTCTTCATGTTACGTGGATGTGCTATCCTTCAGATTCACACGGTGTCGCTGGCCCAAAGAGATTGGTAGTGCTGCAAAGAGTTGGCGCGGTGTCGATGGCGGCTTCGACCGTGACAGCGACTCCAGCGACCTATTCAGTGTCTTGACAGCGAATGCACAGATTGATGGGAAAATGAGGGGTTTTTCATGATCTACCCCATGATATAGCAATTTTTACTGGGAAGCTGATGTTCAAAATCCAAATTGGATTCTAGATATCCCGGTATCCTCTATTTTTGGACAAACACACCTGCTTGATTGCAGACACTGCTGCCTTGGCTGTTGACAACAGCCCAGGTCGCAAATGCAGCGAGCAGTCCAGTGTTGCTACCTCATACATTGCGAGTATACATAGAGAAACACGCGCTACACACATGGTTTGAAAGATCACTGGCGGAGGCTCTATCCATCCTCATCACCTGTTCCTGCTTACTATGGTGGAAATGGGTGTGCTCCTCAGAGAAACAAGAGAATCCTCCGGATTCTGTATGGTCTTCGTATGTCTTGGTTGTTGCCAAGCCAAGTTTTCTGCAGGTCATATGTACCCGGAGCAGTGACGCCGCAGGCCTTCAGCCTTTTCAGCCGTTTCAGCCTTGAGTCCATTGAGTTTCCAACACTGCAGTTGCCCGGTAGGACAAGGTACACGATATCAATCTTACAGTGTTAATGTACAAAATGATAGATGAATCTCCATCTGCAAGGCAGGTCCTGGCTTGTCCGATCCTCAATTGGATGAAGCACTTTGATCCTGCCAGACTTTGGAGTTCCCTCCGTCACAACGATCTGAGTTCACCTCACTTCACCCAAGGTCGTACGTCCCACCCGCGGGAGCACCGATGCCAGGGGCAGCGGGAGTGTCTCTTGTCCCAAGTTTTGTTGTCCCTTCTTTGGTCTTCTTTGGTAACAGGTGATGGTAGTGCCGTTGCGGAGACCAAGGAACCTCACGGAGGGAATCCCCGATCCAGATTCAATCGAGCAGTCTCGAGCCAAGGCTATGACCAGCCGCGTCGCAAGACCTTGAATGTCTCTTTGCTGAGGCAAAAGCGTGCATATGAACGAGGTCTGGATGCAGAACTGGAACAGTCCAAAACCTAGAGGAAGTGCAGACTCCCAAAATGTGTGTGAATGATTTGAAATGCTGTAGAGTCGTAGAATGTGCTATGAAGTTGCCAAGGACTCGCAAGCTTGCAGAAGAACAACTCAAGCAGTCTGCTGACCAAGATCTTAGAATTGGCATTCTGCTTGCCCGATTGACACAGATGTCTTGCTGGCAACTCCTCATCGTTGTCTTGAGGCAAAAAAATGCCATTAAGCAAGCTGCAGAGCAGCAGCTTGCCATGTACAAGGTGCACTTATCCAACTTGGAGTTTCCTTGGTAGAGCTTTTACACAAAGCTTCCTTTCTGTATCACATTTTTTACTGTCAGTACCTTTTCAAAGGGTTTCTCAAGTCTCGTCAAACAAGCGATAGGAAGCGTGACAAAGGAACATTTTGTACAAACTCCCGAAGGCCCAATTCATGCCACCGTGCTTCCCGCACCATGGAAACATCTTCTAGGAAATTATAGCAATATTTGAGCAGGTATTGAAAACAATGGGGCGAAACGAGCACCTTCAAAAGCCAGTGTCGTGGAAGCAAAGTAACGGAACACACTTCTGTACAGCTCCTTCAAAAGATGCAAAGCAATGCAGTTATTCACCCCGTCTTTGTGCGATTATGCTCAGAAGAACTGTGAATATTGAACAAGATATCCACCTCGCATGCCAATCTTCTATCTACGGCTAGCAGGCTAGGTACCTAAGCTTGTATACTCTGCTGGTTCCCGTACTTCAGAACAGAACTTTTCCGCTGTCGCGGCGTGAGCGGATTCTACAAGATGGGCCAGACTCTCCTAAGCTTGGGAACGGAATGCCATCCCAGAATTTGGCTCTCTAGTGGCCTGAAATTTGTTTCAACAATGTGGGTCAAAACGGTTTAGATGGTCAAGATGGCATGTCCTGATCACCAGTGGCTTTGTCACAACTCTAATTCATGATCACGGTGCTCGCTCGGGCCCTGCAGAACCTTGGTGCTTTGCTGTAAGCATTTTTGTTTGGCGACTTCACACGAGAAAAGCCAGCAACGAAAGAAGGAATTCGCTTGCAAACATGCTAACTGGGTCCTATCTTTCAAAGATCCACCATGGCAGAGCCATGGCAGAGCTTTGGCAGAGCTTATACCAATGTGTTGTGGCGGATTTGCACTGATTTGCCAGGCGCAGGTAGAGCAGTCTATTAAGCAGCAGGAGCTGAGTGGAAATCTCGGTCAGATGACTTGAGATGAGGGACGCTGTGTCCAGATGTGGAAAACAGTTGCAGCCCACCGTCCACTCTTCTGAGGCCTCGATCATCAGTGGCAGCAGCAGCAGATGGAGTTGCAGCAGGTTTGCATTGCCCCATCCACCGTCTTCGACATTTTGACAAACATTCCTTGCCTTGACAGACTTTGACAGATTCAAAAGTGGCGTGCCAGGCATTTCTGAAGCAAAAGGCTGCCCTTGAGCATCAGGTTGGGTGTCCCAAAATGGGTGTCCCAAAATGGGACCATGTCTGCCCTCACAGTGTCAACTGTTCATCGCCGCTCAGCTTCGCAGGCCAGCTCCTTGGCCATGGAATATCAGCAGCGGAAGATGCATGAGGATCTTCTGAAGAAGCAGGTGTGCTGTGGGATTGGATCATGCTTGGATCCTATTCTACAAATTTCTACAATATTTTAAACAGCAATGTGACGGCTGCATAGCTATGATAAGCTGGATCTGGATGCATGGCTCAAACATGTTCCAAATTCGGCACCGCAACGCTGGGATCACTTAAAGTGGCAGAGAAATCCAGTGGTCTTGCTGGGCCTTTCAAGTGAAAACATGGACCTGTTCTGGTCTTGTTTCTCCACTGTTCAGGCAGAGATGCAGAGGGAGATGCATGACATGCAGCGACGCATACATCTGGACAGCCGGGGTGGTGATTTGCGTTTGGGTATGTCCAAAAATGTAACATCATTACCCCAATCATTCATTTCCTCTGCTAAACTGCCATTTTGTTTTTGTTGGGACATCCGGCGGATATCCTACTCTTGGGCAAACCCATTTGGGTTGGTCTCAAAACATGGAATCTGAAACTGGTATGGTTTATGTCCAATGGTGCGTCGTTTGATTGCAAAGGAACAGAACCAGAACGGACCCCTGCAACCCTTGAACCCCTTCTGATGTTGGGTTTCAAAGCTGGGCCAATCATAATTTTCAAATGTTTTCCCATAAAAGTTGCAATTTTTGGGTATCCCCCATTCTTGGACAATCCATTCGGTACCTGCCAGAAGGCTCCTGCCAATCCCCGATTGAATGAAAAAATCAACACCTTCAGGAGCTTCAAGAGCATCAGCAGCAGTGCCCCAGTTGCATCGATGTGCCTTGTGACCAGACTTGGGCAAAACCTGGGGTGAACCACAAACGGCATGTTTACCAGGAAAATGACACCCTATATCTTCAGACAAACCTTGCTTATCCTTTGGTTCAGGGGCTTTGAAGGGCATTTTGGTATTGCCCACTCCAGTGAGGCAAGTAAGCTTGCAGCAACAACATGCAGCCAGATCCTAAGGGCCGTGGGTTTGCTACGAAGATATTTTTGGTTGGGCTGCATTTGGATCCAAGGTCCAGAGACAGCAACATCAGGAGGAGTTGGCTTTACAGCAGGCAAGGTCAACATGTGCCAGTTGAGCCATGTTTGGAACTTGTTTGGAAATGCATGTTGCATCCAGCGAACTTGGCAACAGGCGAAATATTTGCAGCAGTCGCAACCTTGGCAATGTCAGGACTCTGTCCAGGTGAAACTAGCGATAGTTCACTGAGTTAAGCTTTTTTTTTCCCCAACAAAGCCAACGGGCTGCCTCGTTTCGTGCACCTGATAGGTCAGGGCAGCCCGGACATGCCAAGACCTTAGGACAGGAAGCCAAAGAGCTACAGCGACTTCTCCTTTCAGGAATGAAATATAGTTTGGAACTGAAACATTTCAAGGTGCTGCAACAAGTTGCTGTTGCCAAGTAGTTGGGCCATATTGAATGAATTGTTCCTGGAAACAGTACCAACGCTAGGCCTTCTTCAATTTCCTTGTCGTGGTTTCGTTTTTTCCTTGTCGCGGTTTGGGACGGCCCGCATTGCTACCAGGTTTGGGCTGCGCCTATGCACAATAGCTTCGCTGTTACTCAACCAACCCAAGTTAGCCAGCTTGTCTACCAGGTGAGATTTGCCCAGCAGAAATAGCTTTTGGTAAGGAAACTTCCTTTAGTGCTTATTTTTGAATGACAGTTTTGATCAGCCTCAGCGTCTTTTTTTTCTCTCTTCTGACTCCTCTTGTTTGAATGTTGAATTTTCAGCCTTCCATCAAAACAGGCACCGGCTGCGACAGCTGCAGCAATGCCAGCAACCGTAGCAAAGGCCAAATCTATTCTGAGTCACCGGTGAATTGGCAAATGGCAGCTATGTCCAGCTATGTTTTGTATCTTTTTGAAGGTCTCGGAGCCACCACCTGCCGAGCCTATGGTTCCGTGGATTTGAGTGTCTGTGCGTTCATCAAATTGGTTTGTCCAAGAACGCGGAATGGCCAATTGAATGGGGATACAATGGGATACATATTTGGGTCTTGGCATGCGCTACTTTCAACCAAACTCCAAAAAAAGCTATTTTGTTTCTAGAGTTGCTTGAGAAATCAGCATGTAGCACTCTAGCCAGCATGTAATCGCATCCAGCTGTGGGAACCGCGAAGCATCAAACAGGTACTGGGTTCTGTGCAGCAGATGCCTACTTATCCTGCAGGGGGCCCAAAAAAGCTTGGAGTGATAGTCTTTGCTTTGAAAATGCAAGTCAAAGCTGAGAAAGCTGTTGTCGTGGTTCTTTCAGGATTTGCTTACTTCTCCTCAGAACTATGCGCCGTCTACCCTGGTTGGCGGAGGTATCACAGCCTGAGTCTGAGGGGATTTTGATTAGGATTCGAAATCCATCGATTATCTGCGGCAACGATCACCTGCCACAACTGCGGGCAGATTCCATTTATTCCATTTGCCTTGCCTGCGATAGGTGGCATGAAACTGCTGTTGTGGTGTAGGCGTCAGCGCCGGCATCGCATTGCCCCAATTGCGGCAGTGCTTTCCTCCCTGATGCCCTATACTGTCGGAAGTGCGGGACAAAACGGCCCCAGGTGGGCTCGAGCCTCTCGTGGACAAGTCATTTGGGCTTCAGCAGCTTCAGTTTCCTTGTTTCACTGCCAAGTAATGACGGAGATGAGGAGATGACGGAGGAACTGCGATTGATCTCGTTTTCCACCCTGCAAGGCGTAGTTTGGGCAAACCAGCACAGTGGAGGTGGTCCAGAAAGCATTCAAATATTGCTGGACATTTCTAAAGAGCAAACTCACGAGCTTTGCAACCTACGGGTCCTGGAGCTTTGCAACTTTCTGTGCAGGTCAGGATCCCTCAGCAGACGACGGTTTTTACAGGTTGGGTACCGCTGGAGCCCCAGCCTTGCAAGTTTGGCCTTTTGGCTCAGCCACGCTGATCAATTGAACAGGTGAGATCACCGCGCCCAGATCTTGTGACTTTGCGCTGCTTAGAAGGGATTGGCTAGGCTAGGGAGAGAAGTAGCGGGCAAGCCAAAGCACAACTCTTGTCAAAAGAAATTCTCCCATTTGCAATAGCATGCTATTTGTCAGTAGTCTTGGCTGTGACGGTGGTTGCCCTTAGATTTTATCTGCGGCCGTGAAGCAATGGCTTTGCAGGGATAATGTTCAAGCTGTCGAGTGCTAGCAGCTCTTGCAGCTCTTGCTCATGGAGCTCTTTGCTTTTATAGCATAGCAAAATGCTCAACTCCTCACTGAATGATGTCAATGATCTATTGACTCAATATTGACCTACAGGCCTTTTGCTTTGCAGTTGAAGGAGCTGTGCATGTGAGGTTGAGGGTCAGACTAGTGAGATGTCTTCGCACCAATGTCTGAGACGTCTCCTTTGCGCAGTCTTCTTGTAATTCGACCTGCCGTCTAACAAGACTACGGTGTCAGGGAAGCGTTTGCCTTAAAAGGCTGCAGTTCAATTAGATTCTTATCATTCGCTTTAAAGACTTTGAAAGAGCGACTGCCCTGCATCAACATGGGCAAGCAGTGGATTGTCTGTGCTGAGTATGACTTTCCGGGAGGCGCTCATTGAAGCCAAGCTGGTCAACGAGGATTGCCTGGCAGTCCTTTTGGGGAACTTGTGGGGGCGTTTTCGACTCCATTCTCCTGCTCTTTACCCGAAACAGCTGAAGTAGACTCCAGATGGACGACACGCGATCTGGGGACTTCGGTTTTAATCGTTTTTGTGCCCAGAGATGACCACAAAGAGCCGTCAGTTTGTCTCCCGCCTTGGTATTTCTCAACGATTTCTGCAATTGAAGGTCATGTGGGCGTGGGCAATGTAGACTGTCTTGACTGTCAGGAGCAACGTTCGACCCTCGAACAAGCTATGCGTCCTGGTGGGTCAGACCATCAAGAATTCTTCTCTCTTGGAGGATTCTCAATCTCGAACCTATGATTGCCAGGTATGCTGACAAACTTGCAGCGGCTGTGAAAGTGTGGGCGATGGTGGAGCAATACAGTGCGGTGTGGAACTGAGTGACGCTTTGAACTGCTGCTAAATGTGTTTACAGTCGCATGACAGAATGGCTCGGGCACAAACAGGCCACAATGGCCCGTAGCTCCTCTGTAGCACCTCTTCAGACTTTGATTGGTGAATAGACTTTTTAAAGCTATTGAGCTACTGCTTGGTGAACTCTGTTGAGTTGATGGCGTGGTTGCCAAGGTCATTCTTGCTCTGCCGTTTTTGGAGCTGCTGATGGCTTTGATGTTTGGTACGGCGACCCTGGACTCAATTTCATCACGTATTTTGAGTATTTTGAGAGGACGCTTTTCTCGACTTCCTCGGCTTTTCTCCCTTGATCTCCTTGCTTGGCCATTTGTCTTGCCATCTGCCCAGGTGGACAGTCCTGTCCATCTGGCCTTTCAGTTGGGAGCTGAGAGTGTAAGGATCATCTTCGCAGCTTGACGAACCATGAACCACCATGGTAGTGTGGTTTGGAGTACAACGTGGTACAAACCTCCCAAAAGCAGACGCTCCCTGGGTACAGTATCTTTCCATTGCCATGCCCACAAGCCAACCAAATGAAGAAAGTAAGCCTTGCTTTGGAGCCTCTAGCTACGAAAAGAATCCATTTGTGCCCCTGACGTAGCACAACATGACATCGCATAGAGCCAATCAGACCAGCCATCAAAGAACATCAAAGTGCACAGATCGAGTCTCTCTTGTCGTTTTCGCCACAAACATGCTCATTCTGAGATGCTGACACGCGCAGAAAAGTATGGGACCTGCAGAACACGACATCACCACCTGATTGGCAATTCTCCTGCTGCAAAAGGATGCAAAGAACTCGGTTGGAACGTGAAACAGGTACCATGGTATGAGATGGAGTCATTCCACGATGGCTTTCGTATCACATTCATTGAAACAACTTCAAAAATACAAGAAGATTAAGAAGCAAAAGCACCTCCTTAAGATGTGAGTTTGGTGAAAGCCAACCCTCTAGATGACCTGACAGAGGGTATGACAAGGGGTATGGGAGTACGGAATCCACAATTCCACTTGCTTCTGTTGAGGCATGGCTACGAGCAGATGCCATATCTGCAGTGGTAATGGTAGGTGGAGCCAGATGCTCAGCAAGATTGACAGTCCAAAAGCATTCAACAAAGGTACCATACGCGGCAATCTGTTTTCCATCGCTTTCACCAATTGGTTCAGGTTTGGTTGTGTAGCTCTCAACTAGAGCCAGTCCTTCAACATGTACGACAAGGCTGCGAGTCTTGGAATGAGGGCTGACTGCAGATAGTGAGTATAGCTCAAGCAAATTCTTTTCGCTGCAGATCCGGTTGGCGTTGGCCAGCAATGGCAGCAGAACCAGGTGCGAGTTATTTTCGGGAGGAACAGCTTGCAATGTGGCATTGCTTGTCAACAACTATCAACATTTGGTATCATGCCGTCGCCAGAACCTGCCCTTGCAGCAACGCTTGGAAATGCTGGTGCTATGCTCAACTGACGGTATGTCAAAATTTTGACGCAGTGCCTGGGTGGTTTCAAGTCTGCTGGGCAGCGACAGGTGCCAGGTGTTGGCATCTTTGCTTATCAGCTGAGTGCAATTGGTTCCAGCCTCAGGATCTAAGTATATACAGATATGTATATATATATATAATATACATATACTTTCCAGATCAACTTCCTGTGAAATTTGCACTTCCAGTTGCTTCCCCGCGTCTTCAGCAACTCCAACAGTTCTAGCATTGAGCACCAAGCTTCAACGACATGTCTAGCAGACAGTGTTTGTAGGTGTATGACATGCACTAACTAGCTGTCTCAGACTATAATTTCCCGGTCCAGGATCCAGTAGCTGCCCCACTAAGATGGGTTTGTCACAGAATGGGGTAGTGTACTGTACACTCCAAATCCACTGGTTAGTCATCATCCTCCGCAATAGCTTGGGGCATGCACCATTTCAAGAGACCCGCATGGGATCTCTGGACCAATGATTTGAAGCAAGGTGCAGTCATTGCCGTAGTCTTCCTGGCGTTTGGTCTTGCCAATGCTCTCGTCGGCCTTATGGAAGCTTTGCTGCGGAAATTTGATATAGCTTCAAAATGATCAAAGGAAGTTGGGAAGCAATCTTCCGAGTTACGAATGACTTTTATTCGATTAAGTTTCACCACAATAACACTTCACCACAATAACACTTCACCACANGGAAGTTGGGAAGCAATCTTCCGAGTTACGAATGACTTTTATTCGATTAAGTTTCACCACAATAACACTTCACCACAATAACACTTCACCACAATAACAATTCACCACAATAACAATTCACCACAATAACAATTCACCACAATAACAATTCACCACATTACCAATTCACCACAATAACAATTCACCACATTACAAATTCACCACAATAACAATTCACCACAATAACAATTCACCACATTACCACTTCACCACAATAACAATTCACCACAATAACAATTCACCACAATAACAAT
>BGPT01003478.1:1655-36680 GCA_003297045.1 Symbiodinium sp. clade C Y103 | reverse complement strand
TTGCTGGAGCTGCTGAGCTCTGTGCACTCGACCGAGGGGCCTCTTGAGGCGATGAGCCAGGAACTCCAGCATCAGCTGAAGTGGGCACAGCCCCGGGAGGGTCACCCTGAACAGGCTGGGTTGGTCGATCACCAGGACGAAAACCAGGTGGAGGAGCCTTTGGCTCAGGGTGCTGCACAGAGCTTTGATCATCAGGCAGCAAACTCCAGCTTGCAGTTGACCCACCTTCATATGCAAACTCTGCAGCACGAGCGTTAGCCATTGCTTGTTGTCGAGCAAGGGGCTGAGAGCTAACAGGTGGGAACGACATCTTANTATGCAAACTCTGCAGCACGAGCGTTAGCCATTGCTTGTTGTCGAGCAAGGGGCTGAGAGCTAACAGGTGGGAACGACATCTTACCCAGTGAACAGGAATCCCCCAGGCCCAAACGACTACCTACCTAAGGGGCAAGAGATCAAAATGGCCTGGTCCTGATCACTGGTGCTTGCGCCAAAATGGTCCGGACAGGACGATCGTTGTGAACACTTCTGTCCTGAGTGATGCATGACCAGGTCGATATATATTTATATAATCTTGATCAAGATATAAAATATAAGTCGACAGATCAAATGAAATCCGAACGGAAGATGTGAACATGTTCATTGAGAGTCACCTACATGTCCCAGACCTACCTTACCAAAGACATNTAAGTCGACAGATCAAATGAAATCCGAACGGAAGATGTGAACATGTTCATTGAGAGTCACCTACATGTCCCAGACCTACCTTACCAAAGACATGTCACCATATATATATATATACATATATATATATATATATACATATATATATATATCTTTTATAAATCACACATACATATTGTGTAATTTCATATACAGATATATACAGTGGGTATGTATATACATAGCCAACCAGCTGGTGACCCGAGGCCAGTGCCATTGGTAACCCGGTTGCGAATCAACATCCTGACGTAGGGCACTTGTCACAGGTCGCGGGGAATCAGTGCATGATGAGGTGACCGAGTTGGGAATTGGTCTGAGCGGAACCACCTGGATGAAACATTGCTGAAACACTGCTTAAACCATCACCAAAAAAGCAAATACATCAAATATTGATGGTGAAACTGAGGGAAGTCCCCACTTCAAGTGACATCGATCATCAACCACCATCCTCCCAAGGTCCCAATATCTCCCAATGACTCAAACTCCCTGACCCGTTTGCGCACTGAGTTGGACGGCAGCCGTTCCGCGGCACGGGCGAGCGAGCAGCCTCGAAGCTCCGTGAGCTGGGGATTTACGACAGGAACCAGGACGTGACTGGACAAATCTTGCGGATTTTCCCCAAAAATGGATTTTTTTGAGGATATCGGCCAAAGACCTGCTTGATATCAAACTACTCTGGAAGTGGATAACCCCAGTTTTTGAATTGCGAACATCATCTTCAAGCAGGGAAGACAGGGTTCATGATCCTGGCAGTTCCTGAGGACCACTTGATATGCCAACTGACGTCCAAGATTGGATGGCTCCAAATCCCAGCATCCTTGCTGCTCCGAAAATAGACCTGGAACTCGTGTCATTGCCCTATTTTTGGACATGAACTTGGGGAAAATGCCATTGCCATTCTTGGAACCCGAACGGCGGGGACAGGAGTGGGACGCGTTGCATGACCTGCGTGAAACTCTTAGGGTGGGGGAAATGGACCTTCAGCAATGTGTTTGGTGCTGGAGAGGCCGCATGGCACGTCCATATGGGTCTTCTTTCCCTTTCAGGCAAATCCAAATAAATCCAAATGGATCCAAACGAATCCAGATTGATTTCAGCGTATTTTAGGAAATGAAAATGAAGAAACCCATGGCTTCGAGGATACGATCTTGACACGTCGGAAGTGAATTGGTTTTGGCACCTCGATGAGGCGTACGACCCAACAGATTTGCCTGGACGCTTGGGCTCAGGGGATGGGTAGGATGGGTAGGAATCGGTTCACAGTGCCATCATTGCTGCATGAAAAGCTCAAGAAATGGACTTCATTCACAGTTCAACGAAAAACTCCGAAGGCTGACTTGCGAATGCGGCGTCAATAGCGAGATGGAGGCATTGTCGGTCTGTGTTTGAAGGCTGTCAAAGGATATCAGAGGTACTCTCATACCCCTTGCAAAAAAGATCGCACATTTCTAAGGAGCTCAGATAGGATAGACAAAATGCGACAGCATTCCACAAAACCAAACTCTCAAGTAGCATGATAAATTTGAATCCTAACCCATCCGGCCTGCACGTCCATTTCAGCAAAGAGAGTTACACGTTCAAAGGTCAGGACAAAGACTCAATGACTCAAGTCCAGCCAAAGCTTCAGATCCGCTGAGTCTAGTCATGACAATACACTCAAAATCACTTTAGATCTCTTGGTCCTACTGGATTGATGTAGTTGATGTAATATATGTAATGGTACAGAGGCCGTTTGATGGAAATGCCATGGATCGAATCACGATCGTCGAGTGCCAGATTTCCAAGTGTGTCGAGCCGAAAAGCTGCCACAATCTAAAGTTTACGATTTCACACCATCATGGAATCGTGTCCCGCATAAACAACACATGAAGTCGCGATGATAATTCGGGACTGCAAACTTAAATTAC
Organism: Symbiodinium sp. clade C Y103; assembly: GCA_003297045.1. Taxonomy (NCBI): domain Eukaryota; class Dinophyceae; order Suessiales; family Symbiodiniaceae; genus Cladocopium; species Cladocopium sp. clade C. The sequence continues at coordinate 34,050 of BGPT01003478.1, read as the reverse complement.
AGAGAGATATGCCCTCATTTAGTACAAATTTGGTACAAGTAAAAGCGCGTTAAAGCTCCAATGAGATTTTCGCATCAGCCGGCTCGAAAATCCATCCACTACAGACACAGAAAGCTCTGAAATGAAACACACTAGAGCTATTAGCATTTTTCAATTTTTCTGTGCTCACATGCTGGTGATTGTTGTTGTAGGATATACATGATATACATATTACATACTATTAAATGTTGTTTCCTCTTTGAAAATATGCAACCCAAACTGTCGGTGCAGATTTTTGTTGACATATTCATATCATTTCACATCTATGTTTTCTTGTAGGGACACTCAGTCGGACTTCTTCAAGAACTCCTTGGGGATGTTCTTCTTGGACTTCAGGGAGCCTGTGAATGGTGGATAAGAGCGTGAGGCCGCTTCGGGAAAGAGCGCGCTTTGCAAGAACAATCACTGTCAGGAATCTCAAGACATTGCTGGACTCAAGTTAACTCAATCCTAACTCAATGTAGATTCTTTGATGATCTTTGGAGTCAAAAATGCGCCTGCGAGTCCCAGCTCGAAACGAGACGGTCCATTGTCCTTCACGAGCATCTTGGTCTGTTCAGTGCTGCCGGATCAAATGGGGCGAGATTGGAGGAGATTGGTGGAGCGTGGAGGACCGTTTCAGCCATGGCGCTCTGGCACAAACATGTCCCGCCTTGAAGGGCAAATAGCGGCTGATGTAGCTGAAGGCTCTTTTGGCAGTAGCCTGCCGAATTTTGCCGACAGGATTCAAAACATATTCGCCTGAGCAAACCTCCAAGCCTTTCGAATCTCTGCAACTGTATGCAAACAAAATCAAACAAGTCTATATCTGGTTGCTGGATCTCACGTAGCATAGGTGAAACTTCTAGAAAATCGATTTCCACTTCTAAGAGTCTAATCGAATGGACATGTTATCACATGTTGATGTCAGAAACCAGGGACATTGCGCTTGGCGCACGGTCGGGACACAGGGCTAGCTGGGCCAACGCCTCGGAGCAGCCATCCATCTCGAAGAGGATGTAGCCGGGACGAACCGCTTGCACCCAGTACCTGAAGAAATGGATGGGCCATGGACAGTGGCAAAATAGCTTTAGATTCTATTAAACAATCTTAAATAGTTCATGAGGAAAATGATGGATGTTGAGGAGTTCCATTTCCCCAAAATCTTGGGCAAACAACACTCACCTCCGCTGCAACCTGCTGCCGCCAGGGACCGAGGGGACCGAGGGGACAGGGCACTGAATCACACCTTTACCACCACCCATTCGTGTCTCCTTTCCACGCCAGGTGATGGCCTCAGTCTACCGAATCCTCGAGTCCGCCAAAAATTGGAAATCCATTGAGACAAAATTTGACAACTGTTTGGTATATTTTGACAAGATGCAAAAATCATTCCTTGCTTAACTTCAATTTCCTTCAACGGTTTCATTTTGTTTCAATCTGCTCATTCACCGCAAAGTGGCAGAATGAGGGAAGCATCGCAGCCACACTTTACCACCATCTCGTCGTGCAGTTCGCACCTAAGAGAATTCTGATCAAGGATCCCCTGAAGCTTCTGACGACTCTGATGACTTGTTGCATGAGATAAACCAGCTTAGGGGGTTCAACGTCACACAGATTTCATCCATCGGAAGCGACGGAATAAGCTGAAACTCTGCTACCAAGAGACCATCATACGACGGCATGCCTCGATATTCTTGGAATTGATCCATGCCTGTCAAACCAACAACCGTACAACCCATGTGCCCCAGATCTCTCGCATGAAGCCATACTGTAGCTGCCATAGCTCGACTGGCCTCCTCCAGAATTTGCAGGGCATACTTTCCGAAGTAGGGCTTGTTGCCCCTGTCAGCTTGTGGAATTCAAAGGAGATCACCAGTTTCTGACCTCCCCCATCCCCGGTGGTTTCAACTTGTAGTGACTTGCAGGCATGATTCGAGTACTGGGATTGATCCACCAAGCCACCAAACCCCAAGAGCTATCAACCAATCATCCCCAGTCATGCCGCCTCCAAGCTTCACCCTTGAACTTCCACCTGTCGATCCAAGATCTGTTGGTTCCTATCATGTCCTGGCCTATCTTTAATTTTAAAAGGTTGACTTGAGCCCTGTCCAATTGGCAGCTATGATCTTGAGAGGCACTGCAACAGCTGCCTAAAAACTCGATGAAATGTGCCGGTCGGGTCCGAATTGAATGAGTTGCTAAGGATGTCCCCTGAAATCTGCACATTTTGACCTGCACTGCCAGCACTGCCTGTTCGTGTCCCATGGCTTCACAGGTGGCTTGTGAGGTTTGCGCCACTTGATGTTCTGCAGGCAATGTGGCATCCGATGCACATCCGATGGCATCCGGGATCAGATTTGGTACATCAAAATTGAATCACTCATGATAAGATCATGATAAGATTTGATAAGTCCATCTGGGGTCCACTTGGGATTTCTTGCATCCAGGATCATCCAGGTCCAGATCAGTTTCTTTCCAGCCAGGACCCAGCTCCCCAGTGGCTCCTTGGGCATCAGCATTCGCCTTGGGATCCTGCTACGGGCTCCACCTGCCTCGCCAGCACTGGTGAAGCCAGCGAAGAGCGTTCCGGCGGGCAACAGGGACTCACCAGATGGAGCCAGGGCCTGCGTGTCATCCGCGAAAACGACCCACAAACTCGACTTGAAACTCAAAGAATCTCCAGTCTGTGCTGCTGTCACAAACTGCAAACCTTCTAAGGACACTTGCCGTTTTGTCGTTGTCAATGAAACAGTGTCAGCCAGAAAACCACCACTGCTAAACCTGTATGATGTTGAGATTTCTGTGCAGTGAGAGCCCTTTCTTGGCATGTCAACTACGGTACACGGTGTTTTATAGGAAGAGGTGCTTTTTCACATACCAAACTGCCTTCCCAATCGCAAATCTACTTGGCGCCCAAGAGCTGAGCAACCTGCCTGTGCCACTACTGCGGAACCTGAGCCGAGACGAAGTTTCCGCAACAAGCTACACTGCAGCTGCTACAGCTGCTACACTGCAAGATTTCAATCCCAGGATTTGCACAAATATTTCTTTGACAATATGGAGGTGTCTCTCTGAAAATTGAAAACTTCCTCTCATCTCATTCCCTCAGGTGCCCGGGCTTGGTGCTCGTCGTGTACGAAGCCCTGGCAAGGGGAGACTTGAAAGCTTGAAACTTTGGCTTGTACAAGTTTGGCGATTGCAACAAATTTACCAAAGATGTCACCTGAACTCAAAAGTCTGCTATCAGCGATGCCACTCCGGTGCCCAGGAGCCTGCACGCATGGAAGCACAGCAGGTTACTGCCACCTGCGATGCAAGCCCAAAGGGGTTCCAAATCTAGACACAAAGGCTGTACCATGAAGTCCTATTCTTTCATGATACTGTAGCAACCCTCAGTAGGGCTGGGGTGCAACGTCGAAATAAGTTGAAGTTTATACTTGGGTATGCGAAAAAAACACACCCATTACAGTCGTAAATTGAGCTAAGTCCAAGTTGCAAAGTTGCACCTAGCAATCCAGTCGCGACTGTTCGCATCAAAAACGGTTCGGCTCTTTGACTAGGCTTCACACCAAAGCTGCGCTTGCAAAAAGGACATTGCCACTGCTGGTCCTGCTCGGAAAATGCACCAAATAGTCACCAGACCATTCGAGGCAAGCACGAAGGCCAACCAGTCTCGCTAGATTCTGCTAGATATCACTGTGCATTTTGCGAAGCAGTCTGCTATCTGCCGCTCTCATATAGTTTGACATAAATCATCGTGACATCACCTGTTGCAGCAAATCAAGTCAAATTTCTTGGATCCTCTTGAATTTGTTTCTTAATCTTCTTATTCTTTAGACTCTTTTGACTCTTTTAGACATTTTCGGATTTGTTCCACCAGCTGTGTTCAATTCTCTACAGACCCTACATGACCCTACACAATTCAGCCCTGTCCTTGACGCTCGTGCCTGGCCGCTAAGACCATTCTGCGCCGGGGCGCTGCCTCGGAGGGCCTCGGTCAGATCTATGGATTTCATCAGATTTCTGGGTTGAAATGGGTTGAAATGGGTTAAATCATGTTGCAGAAAAAGCCACACGAAACATCAAACCAAGCTTCATTGGCCTATTCCTGTCAATCTGCATGCTGGGGCTGTCTTGAACTGGGAGTACTCATTAAGTAAGCATAAACGACGCTGGATATCAACAGACTGCGAAGCGTGATGTCCTTCCATAGTATGTGCGCCTTCAAAGCCTGCCAATTGTTGATCTTCACATTGAAGCACTGCCAGTGGCACACCGATTTGCTGGGGCACATAAAATCCTGAGCCGTCGCTACGGCAGGTTCGGGAGCATTGATTCCAGTTGAATTTTGGAAAGGAGCGTGATCTTCACCACAAATTGTAAAATCGAACCTGCTGTCGCTCTACCTGGCAAAGCTGCGCTGTACAGCAAAGTTGCAAAAGATCTGCTTGGATTAGGCACAGCCAATGGCACCCGTCAGGCACCCGTTGGCACGGCAGCTTCACCACGTTCAACGTGCAACGAATTTGCAATGACTCCTAATCGAGTCATGACCACAAGTGCCACTTCGTTCAAGACGCACCGGAAACGCTACTCACGCGGTGCCGAGAGGCAGGCTAGATCCGGAAACATGAAGGGCAAAGCCACTAGGTACAGCATATGAAAACAGATATTGGGTGACTTTTGCATCGGACTCACAGGTTTGAAGATTCATCCTGGGGCTGGTCCTTGGGTGTGAACCAGCAGCTTTTCAATACTTTGCACATGGATTCCAGATCTTCCAGGTCCATGCCACAGCACAGCCAGCCTAGTCTGTACATGTCATCTCCAGATGGGAGCTTCCATGTTGTTGCAACGTTGCAAAGTTCGTTGCGACGTTGCAGCCGTTCAAAAACGGGCTCGAAAACCCGTAAAATGCCGTAAAATGCCGTAAAAGTTCAGCCAGGCCAAATCTCACACCAATCAGGAGATTCTGTGTACACAAGACTCGGTCCTGGCTTTCTAGCCTTATAGTCAGCTCCAGGCCAAAACGCTGTTTGATCCTGACCTTGATCTATTCGGTGTTCAGGTACAAAAAGACGCCTGGAGCCACAAACTTTCCACACCAATTCGGACATTTCGGTGGACCGGATTCCTCCGACAAATCCACCGGAGTTCAACGCGCCGATCGCGGATGGATCGGGCAGCCTCCATGCGTTGGCAGAAAGGCTATAACGGCTATGCGTTGTCACACGATGCGGATCTTCGTATCGCCACGGCCTGTGACAATACGTCTCGGGCGGCGAAGATCTGCGTGACAGCTTCGGTCGAGGCGCATAGGGAAACAAGTTCAAAATAATTGGTTAGATGTTTCTACATCGCAATATTATCAACAGCTTTCTGGAAATGCACACAGTGCAATGTCGCCGACCGATGCGGCTGCGAGACGAGAACAGAAATATGAGTGGAATCTACCAACATCTCCTCAGTGGGCTCACTTTCACAGGAGGTTGTCGAAACAAATCATATGCAAGGTCTGCAGGTCTGCAAGGTCTGCAAGGTTGAAATATTGTTGAAGTATGTTAAATACAGGATTTACATATGAAACCAATGGAAATAGAATGAAATACCAAAATACCCCTGGAATGTTGAGGTGTCTGTTCAAAAGATCTGTGATCTCTATTGATCTCCAAAGTCACAACGATCGCTTTCACTTGGAAAAAACTGCATTCCAAAATCCAGAAAAATGCCCAGCTGCAGGAGCTGTCAGCATTTGCACATGCAAAATCTGGCCCATTGGGGGAGTGAAGCTGGCCAGTCCGACCTCTCCGACGACAAAAATGTTGTGATCTCCAACCGACATCCAACGGACTCGGCACATGCTTCAACGGATGTCATCCACTCTACTCACCCGGGCATCTGCAAAATCCTGAGCTGGCAGTCGGAAAATGGAATCCAGGTATCAATGATCAACCCTGGAAAATCCCCCATGTTTGATAGTGTGGATATAGTGGACAATCAATCTGATGTTATTCTATTCTATTCAGACATTTTCATACATGCTCCAGGTTTTCCACATTTTCCCACCCAGGTTTGATTACCAGAAGGCAAAGAATGGCGTTCGGTCCCCGACCGTTCCCGCCCAAGGCGCCTCATGCCTTCTGTCGCAGGCGCCCCAAGGCCTGTGTCGGGGAGCAGTCACGTATACAAGATGCAGACATATATAAAATAAGCAATTCGCTAGAAGTTTGTATAACAGTGTAAGTGTATACGTATATAGATCGCATAGATTATAGATAGACACGGTGACATAATGAATCATAATATCAAAAATATAAATATCATATCTTATTGTTTCATCTTCTACAAAAAAATAATCCTAACTTTTGTCATCAATGCCATGTGTTTCGTCCAATTCTGGCCGCTCGCTTCGCCGTGGCATCGGACGCCGCCTCTCGAAGCTCTGTGACGTAGAGACTATCCTCCTTGGCTCCACGAATGGCCAAGGCCTTGGATCACGGAAGTCACCAGGGACAACTTGGACAACGAAACACAACGGGATTGGCCACACGTCTTCAAATATATTAATATATATATATATATGTATATATATATATAATATGCATATATATATATACGTATATAGATAGACAATGTATGTCATGTGTATATATATATACACATATATATATATATATATATTCATAAGTACCATAAAATCATAAATATTACAGTTATAATATCATATACATCATATACATATAATATAATATCATATAATACCATAACATCTGATGGGGTCGTGTTCTGAACCTTTTGGTACAAAAAATAGTCACGCCACCATTGCAATACTGTTGTGGTTAAAACTCCTCTCCACGAAACCCGCGAAACCCTCTCGAGTTTACCTGGAAAACCTTGTTTTTTGCAGAATCCAACAGCCACGGCAGCCACGGCAGCCACGGCAGCCACGGGCCGAGTCAAGTCAAGGAACCACAAGCTCAGAGATATTCATCCTGACACAGCAGCTGAAGAGATCTGAAGAGACTGCTTTTGTGTGGATGTCAAGTAGTTGGTGCATGAACAAGCGAGGCTTTGTCTCTGGCAATCCATAAAAACGGTAACATGCTATGACCACACTGTCCGTCACTGACCGAAATTGAGATGTAAAACTGTAAAACCTCAAGAGGGAGAAAGAGTCGGCATACTACAGTAAATGACACACAGAATATTAACAACAACCCGTGAGGGTCCCCTACTGATCATCGAGACGATTTGTCTGTTTTGGTCGCCAATTTGAAGAAACTGTGAATCAATCCACTCCCTCGCAATTTTTGGTTGATTCTGACGACGTGCTGAGGCTAGCAATGCCAATTATGTCTTGTGGTGACTCATAAACGGAAGGCAATGCCTGCGCAGAATCTTGTTCAGGTTTCGCACATACCTCAGACGCAAAAGAGAAGGCCAAAGACAAACACCATGATATCATGAGTCTTCAGAAAATTCTGTATCCGTCTCCCTTCTGCAAAGTGGTCAAGAAAGACCAAGAAAGGCACATATCAAACATATTCAAAAACGCAAACATCATCACCAGCTGTCAACTCCCTGTGTATCCCACCTGCCAAACTCCTCCACACCGCCTGAGTTCCCTGGCCGCTCTGCCACGTGTTCCGAGTCCTCCAACTTCAAGGGCTGCAAGGTGGCCAAGCGCCTCTCCCAAAGCTGCAAGATCTCTCCAATTGCCGCCCCAGCCATGTAGTGCCTGGGTGCTCAGCTCTCAACGACTGTGCCGGTGATCATCGGTGATCCAAGACATCATGAAACGCCAACAGGCCAGCCATATTTGGAGATGGTGACCCAGTTTCGACTGACCAAATTTTGGCGGAAACCCTTAAACTTTCAGGATATGAGGTCCTGATTCCCATGGCGGCTGAGAAAGTGATGGTTCTACCGGTTGGATGTCACCGTGTTGTTTCCATATGTCTCTGTCAGAACAGCCCCATCGAAAACCAAGTTTCTGCTCGGCTCTACCGCGGACCGCTCGCTGCAACATCTCCTGGAGCAGACTGAAAAACTTTTCTCTCCTGGAACCGAAAGATGGAAAGAATCCATGTGGATAATCCTCAAAACTCAAGAGATTGTTTTTGACCCTTTCGGTCGACTTCCAATGTCAGCAGTCCAGAAGGATGTTCTCTGGAAGGGACTGCAGTACCAGCCGCTGGCGCTTGTCCAGCTTTGGTGCCTCGGAAAGCGCATGGGTTGAAGGTCGGCAGGGCACAAGTGGCCTCCAGTCCCCAGTACCGCCATGAGGATCACTGTCCTAGGCCGCCACACCCGCTCCCCATGTGGAAGGTGACAATAGCCGCAGTTGGCACCATTCTCGCAGCAACCTTTTGCCTCAGCAACCCACATCCGCACTGTATGCACAGATCCGGGCAGATGGGCAAATGTAGGCATGTTAACCTCCATCGTCTGAAGCTTCAACTTTCTTCGCTGTTGTTTCTCTGCCACAGCGAGGTGAACCAGGCATCGGACGAAGTAGAAGCACGGGCGCCTGGCTCTAACCGCTAGTCGAGAGTGTGGCACGGACTAGTGGTAATAAGGGTCCCCCAAACTAACCCGGCAAACGAGCTGCCTGTACACTCTTGGTTCATTTTGATAGCAAACCTGCGACAAGACCCACGCTGCCCCACCATCATGCCGTCCCAACCTGCAAAGTTCCGGATGTCCAATGCTACCTGCACCGAAACGTCGATATGTTTGCGGCATTCTGGGCACATGATCCGTGTGGTATTCCCTTCCACCTGAACCTCATGAGTTGCGCTCTGGTGGTCAGAAGGGTAGCAGAAAGGTTCCACCCCGCCTTCACTCGCAATCACGTCCTGCGGCAAAGCTGTATTGGAGGTATTACAGAGTGGCCGCCGAGTGGCCGCAAGTGACCCTGTAGCCGCAGGTTCCATGCTGGAGCGAATGGGCAGTTTGGCCATCCCATGTCTTCCCAGAGGCTTTGACTCTCCAAATTCTTAGACCAACTTACTAAGTTTTGTTTTCAAAAAGATCCCAAAATAAAGAATCACCAACAAAATGCCGGTCACTTCACTCCTGGTCACTGCAGCTCATGGGCTGCTGTGGCAACTGTGAAGGCTGCAAGACTGGAACCACCTCAAAAGCCGGTCTCAGCGCCCGGTCTGGAGCCTGCACAAACCATGAGACGAAGTTGAACTGAAGTAGCTAAGTAGCTTAATCGGTGCAATGTCGAGTTCATAAAAATGTGTGTGTGTGTGCGTGTGTGTGCATATGTATACATAATATGTATGTATATAATATACATGTATAACCCACGCATATACCCCATACACACACGTGTTTGTATCTGCAAATTATATTTGTATGTTGTGTACCTGTTCCTGTTTGTGTCTCCGATACGTCCCTCCTCTCCAAATGACTGGGGTACCGGTGTGGCGGACTGGGTCCCGCGCCTGTGGCTGCGCCTGCCTCTCCTGCTGCAAAGGCATCAACGGAAAGGCCTGCGACCAGGGCAATGTCTGTCCTTGCCTGACAATTACCAGCGTTGACTACAAGCGGCACTCCTCAACATCACAGCATCTGAATCTGAACATTGATTCACATCATCTATCATCATCTCATGTAAATCTATCGTGATTTGTCCCACCCCAAGATCCAGAGGTGTCCGGCATCATTTTCACCAACGGCCCAGCCTGGATGAAACCGCCCGGAGAGGTGGGGCTGGCAACTTTCACATCCTGCAAGGATCAGCTTGGAGTAGCACTGGTGAAACCCCACCGATTGAGATGATCTAAATATGGCTGTGTCTGAAATCTAGGGGAAAACCCTAAAATCCATTGATATTAGTTATATAGTCAGAATTTGACCTGTGGAAACAACGATTTCGGGCGCATACGCCATTTCCAGAGACACCCACATGAACATTCTGAAGCGTTCATCAGAAAAGCGTGCAATGAACGCTGCAAAATCGGCAAAATGTCCTTCGGGCTATCACCACCAATCAAGAAACAGTTGAAAGGTGTTGGGATGTTTGTGTGCTGCAAGTAGACCTGGGCCAGAGAGAAAGCACTTGACTTTTCGTCCAAAAACTCACGGTTCACTCTGAACGCCACAACACCCAGGAATCCTTGGTGCAAAGCTTTCTATGTTGAATATGTGTTCTCTCAACATGAAATCATCCCAAAGATCAACGTCGAACGTCTAACGAGTCCTACCCAAACTCCCACAGTCGCTTTTGCTCGCTTGGCTCTCCCACAGCCTTGGAAGGTGCAGGAGCCGCCTGCAGCGTATCCGGCATGACTCAAAACCTATTGGCTCAATAGTTGGGGGGATGAACATTCACAAATCCCAGCTATTTAAGCTATTTAATCCCAGCTTTCAAGTATTCTGGGGTGAGGAGGGTACAAGAGCGAACTGACCCAGTACACACTTCTTGAATCACTTAAATCTATCGCCGAACAGCTCTGCCTGTGGCAGGTTTTGGAACTGGCCATTCAGCACATAGCCCTCGGTTTCAGGCCAAAGCTTCAGTGAACAGCCGAAAGTTCTGAATTGCTTTGTCCTGGAAAGAAATCTTAAGACAGACTTTCGAATGGAACAATGGCAATATGTGCATGTGTATGTATATGAAAGTAGAAAAAACAATATCAGTGATACAACCGAGTTGCTGGAGTCTCTTGGCTGATGGGCAGCATCTTGCTGAAGCCATCCTGGATGAAGAGGATTAGTAAAACAGCATCCATCTGACAGCGATCCAATGGTTGGTGGTTTGAACCCCTTGAAAAATATGAGTCATCGGGAATCATCCCAAGCAGGGATGGAAATCAAGACATTTTGAACAACTTAAGCACATAGATATCTGTTCATATCTCCCATCGGTCATGGTTTAATCTCCATTTGTTGACGGTAAAAAGTCCGCATTTGGGACGTTCAAATTCCCATTTGTCCCACCAACAACTGCTCTTTCAGCTGAGCCTGAGATCCCAATGGACGAAAGCCAGCATTGGGAGCCTCCGTGGCTGTGCCCGCGGCCCACTGCGATTTGCTCAGAATTTTGTAGTGGTTGCAACAAGGACAGTAAAGATATGTAAACATCATAGTCAAAGAGATGTCATATTCAAGAGGGTTCTGCAAGTTCTCTTTGAGACTTGGAAACAAAAATCCGTTGAATCTTCAACCAAGGTTCCGAACGGTTCCGAACCAGGAACTATAGCTCCGTTCACCCCAGCAACCTCTTGGTGGCTTCCAGGCAAATTCCTAGAATCCACAGCCCAGCCTGACCAAAGTTCCTGTGCCCATTTGGCATAACCTGGCGATGGCAAACGACTGACTGCGTTTTGGCAAAGATGATGTTTTTTTCCAAGAAAAAGTTATGGAAGTGGATGAAGCCATGACCTTCAGTCGTGCTTTTTGGCGCAAACCACGCAGGACATGAGAAAACTATCTTCTGTGGACAAAGGAGTCTAGTTACTAGTTGAAATTAGTTGAAAGGGGCAATTTTGAAATCACCGACATCACACCTGGTCCATCCTGGGTTGCTGGTGTTGCTGGTGTTGCTGAAACACCTGCCCGTGCATGCCATGGCCCAAAACGAGTTGAACTGCCATGGTCTCTGAGTCTTCAGCAAAATGCGGACCTGTGGCTCCATTCTATCATGTTCTTTGTTAAATTCGGTATGGTTCAAGAGATCCAGACATTTCAAGACCGTCCAATCTTGTGAATACACATGATACTGTACATATATCTTACTATTCTGTGTTAAACCATACCCATTTGCACTTGATTTTGGCTCACAGATTTGGGTCTCTGCCTCCGTACCACCGGGTGCTCTCACAAAGTTGGTGGGAACGGATTGCATCGTCGGCATCTGGCAACAACAACCAGGCTGGGAGTCGGTGGGTGGGCCCTACAGTCTCTCCGTACGAGATCTGAAACAGACCCGTGGCTAATTTCTGTATTTTGAAGGTTCCAAGGAAAGTTGACAAGTTGTATGTTCCGCACTACTTTAATGGTCATATCATCATGTTAGTTTCCTTCTCTATCCTTTTGGGGACTACTTGCACCATCACTGGAACTGGGAGAAGTGGACCAGTTCGCTTGTTGCGTCATTCTGCCCGCCTGAAGTCTGTCAAAGACCTGGAAGAATGGAACTATTGCATAGACTTCCGATGTGGATTGGTCGGACACAGGTAGTGCATGCGTCTTTGGTTTTGGTAGTACATGACATAGATCTCGGCCTCTGACTTTACCATATGCTTCTGTCAAAGACAAACTTAAACTGAAAACAAGTTTGCAGACTTTGTTCTTTCTCAATCCTTCTCAACCCTGCCTGTCGCTCCTGAAACATGTCTGAAGGCATTGCTGGCATGGCCTGCACAAAGGTCACCGTACAAAAACATATACAAACAGTCACAGCTTGCAACATGAGAACAACTCAGTAGTCGAATGTGAACACTGTCCACTCTGTCCACTCAGTCCACTCACCCCGTTCCCGGCCCATGACCTCAACTGGACCTGTGTTCATCCCAGGGTAACGCTTCTGAAACTGCCTGGCAAAAAGGGCAGGTGACTTCCAAAAGACAGGTCACCGATGCCAACTACGCTGATGTACATTGGTGAGGTGTCTTACCAATGTCTGAATAAAACCAGCATCCCTGCCACCATTCCACGGGCTAAAAGTAACAAATGCTGTCGAGAGTCATTCCCAAATCCATTTTTGCGGATGCCTGCCAGCCATGAATCACTGAGACACCAGGACTCACTGACGCAGGAAAATAGCGGACTGCTTCAAAAAAAACACCTACTAGGAGAACCTTATAAAATCACAGCAAAAATGGCCCTGAAAAGCAGAATGTGGATGACGACAGTCATGACCGGCTCAGATGACCTTCTAAATTGTCCGCTGGTAAAACTGGGAGCGCGGGAAAAAACTATGGTTCCAAGCCAGAAACGTCACGTCACGCGGGACGGCGCGAGCTGCGATTGCCGGAAACCACATGATGATCCAAGGTACCAGAAAAACAAAAACGTTTCAAAAACACGGTCACAGGCTTAGAAGTGTACGTTCTGAAGTTTGAGTCTACTGTTTCTGGCAAATCGAAATCAGCATGACCTGACTTGATCGATAATGTGACGAAGCGATGAAAACAGTATGGGCACCGACGCAGGCGGCAACTTCATTTGCTCTCTCATCAACGGCAACGACCATCCGAGCCCTTTGCACGAGGTCTGTTGACATCTCACTGTTTCGCGCAACAATCAATCTAAGAGTGGAGATATGTTTGCAAGTTGAAGACGATTGAACCATTACAGTTTAATCATCATACAGAGGGCAGTTTGTTAGGTAGAGGTTCTGCAGGACCAAACTCATTTGCTCGAGGTTTTGACATTTGCTCTAGGAGATTGTGAGGCTGGCTACCATCACAAAATCAACTGCTACTGCTGCTCTTTCTCTTCCTTCTCCTTGGCAAATCCAAGTCCCACGGACTCTTCACTCTTGGGGTCCACTGTTTGGGAAGTTTGGGAAAAGAGATCATTTTGAAAACCTAGTTCACATTTCCCAAGGACACCTTTTACTTTGGTGGCCCAGAAGGCCAGAAGGTCCAGGAAATGGTTCAAGAACTGAGAGGAAACAAACATATTCAACATCTGCAAAATTGTGCGAATATGACGTGTTACAAAATGCTGATCAAACTAAAATCAAACCGGGTTTTCTCATGTTTTCTCACAGTGTCAGCGGCGTCAGCGGTGTCAGGTGTCCGAGGCTAGGACTTTTTGGTCTTCTTGGACGGGCTTCGTTTCCGGGGGCTGGAGCTCCGCTTGGCTCCCCTGGAGGAGCTTCGCCGTCTCCTTTTCCTGTCCTTCATGGAGCATCAGCGTCCTTTTCTCAATTTGTTCTGGTTTTATTTTGCTTTACATCAATCTTTTGGAACAATTTTATTAACTGTTTTCATCAATCTTTATCATCCATGTTCATCATACTTGATCCATGGTACATGATCCATCAAATCATAGCGGTGTTTGGTCCATCTTCATCATCAACTCCATCTTCCAAACCCACAATGTTGTATCACTTCGGGTCCTTTTTTTTCCATGCTGTCTGTAGTCATGTGACAGACACTGCCAGAGCAATCCGACAGGCCCAAAATACCAGGAGGGTTGCGCGAGCGATAAAAAAAATCGCACTATGCCACAGCGACAGAGACCTGACAGGCCCACAGTGCCAAGAGAGTTGCATGAGCGATCTCAAAATGCGCACCGCGTCACAACGAGAACAATCTGATAGGCCAAATTGAGCAGAGAGTTGCGCAAGCGATCTCAAAATTCAGACAGCGCCACAGCGAAAGCGATCCGACACGCACAAAGTGGCGAGAGGGTTGCGCGAGCACATGTTAGATGGTCACAAAACATTGCGCACACCACAAAACATCAGCATTGAAAATGTCAAAAGCGATGTTTTACATAGGTTTCAGCCACTTTTTTGTCGAGGTCTACAAAGTATCGCGCCTGCCACTGAAAATGAGCCCGAGGCACCCAAAGTGCTGCACTTTCCACACGGAATCACCCTCATGTCCAAAATCATCATGGCGACGGCTTCACAAAACGAAACTTTCGGACCGGTCAAACGACGTCATCCAAATTCACCAAACACTGCGCCTGCCGCGAAAGAAGGGCCCCCAAAACCACCTTTCATTTTGACCCACGCCCCCAACGTTTTAGCAACATCCAGAAAGCGCCACGCCTGCCAGGCGGATGAAAAAGTGTCCGATGTCCTGCACCTGGCATGCAAAACAACCTTTTAAAACCTCAAAATGCCCCGAAAGTGCCACGCTAAGGTCAAAAAACCAGCACAGCGCGCTGGTAAAACGAGCCCTTCAGGAGAGAGAGGTGTGGGGCAACCATTTCGCGCGAGACTTCCTTCCAAAACGGAAGATGAAAGAACTCTTGCAGCGAAGCAACTGGTCTGGCTCAAAGCAACACGCCGAATAGGTTTTTGGGGGTGATATAGTTTGACTCATCCCCAATTGGTTTTCCCAAGCTTCATTCAAGCCCAACGCCTCTGCAAGCAACCCAAAAACTTTCACCAAGTGTGTCTCTGCACTGGTCCCAGCTGGTGGAGGCTGCTTCCCATGCAGCCGGCGCCGGAGCATGGCTTCAACTAAAGTGAGACTGTGGGCCCCCAAAGAACCGCACAGCCAGGATGCCAACCGTCACCTAAGGGTGTCAGTCACAACTTTGTCATCACATGTACTGCGCCTGAGCACTGCAAGTGACCATGTTCCGCTTCAATTATTTTCACAGTTCGCACAAACACAGCAACGGCTCATATAAGCAGGCATGTCTCGGTTGAAGGAACCTCACCTGGATGAGCTCAAGTAGACCGCTGGTTCTCATGCATTTTCTTGGACACCCAGTGGCACAAGTAGTTGATGAGCAATGAGGCGTGCTCAAGTTGGCCAGGACTGTCGGTCCTTGTCTCGGTCCTTGTCTCTTTGCTTGGCTCTCTCCTTTTCTTTTTCTTTCTCACGTTTTTCCTATCGATTCTGAAGGATTCAACTTTGCCAGGAAACAAAGGAAGGAACTGCTTCAGAGTTTACAGACTCCACCGCCTTCTCTTTGGAAGGACTCGTTTTGCGAGCCTTGCACGATAGGCTGCAGGAAAGTCATACAAATCAATACAAATCAATACAATGATATGAGACTTGACTCTTGGCAGAAATAAGCAGAGCCTTAAAACCAACTCAACAGATCCACAAATCTCCACAATACATCTCAAACTTGGACAACCTTCGAGCATCTGCACCTTGCCACCATCTCTGGAGCGGCTGGCCTGTTTGACCTACACAGCATGAAGGGGCTGGTGATGGCTGGTGACGCTCAAATCGTCAAAACACCGGCTCAACTTAAACGAATCAGCTTCATGCAAAAGTAAGAGCTGCTGTACAGTAAATTCTTTCACCCAAAGGACGCAACTTGGAATGTGAAGACTCAAAGTCTACATCAATCAACACACAACTATCCAGTGGTGTTTGGCAGCAACAAATTTGTCTCAAGCCAAAACAAGTGATATCAAGGAATCACCCGAGAGAGACCCAGACCCAGACTCCGGACCTGGTCTCGATTTCGCCTCCGACCATTTCGACCTGTTTCAGTGGTCGAATCGCTGAAGCAAAGGAGAAAGGGCACAAGAAAAGCGATTCGATTCTGACGGTAATCACCTTGTCAAGTTCTCGAGTCCTCCATTTGGATGATCGAACTTTCGGACCTATCGCTCTACTATGGTACAGAGTCATACAGAGTCATACAGAGTCATACAGAGTCATACAGAGTCATACAAAGTCGTACGTCATGTTCTGTCATGTTTCAACCCTTGGAGGCATGGCAAGTGCCGTGGCAAGTGCCGTGGCGAGTGCCGTGGCAAGTGCCTGCAAAGGGGTCCTGCGCGTCTTCATCCACCACTTCTCCCACATCAGCGCCACCCAAGGCCTCGCGAGCCTCAAGCAGCCCGAGAACTGCTACGAACCAATCATCCACTGGGTTTGTGTGATAAAATTGCTGTTTTACATTGTTTTACTAGGGAAAATGATGATTGATCAATATCAATCATGAGATTTTGGGGTCCTATGTTCACAAACCGACAAACCACACAGCGGCCTTTTGCGCTTCTTCTGTGACCTTCTTCAGAGCTTCTCGGCATCGTTTCCAGCCCTCACAGTTTAAGATCTGAAGTCCAATCAGGTCTAACCAGGTCAAACAAAATGCCGCAGTCTGCGAAAATCATGGGGAGACATTTGCAAAGCATCATAAATCATGAGGACATACTTTTCTCAACTCTGCAAACGAAGTCAATCGTTGCCTGATGCCAAGCTCCTGGAACATGTGGATGTTCTCGGCCCTTGGAGCGAGCCTGTGCAAGCAACCCTGACACCGCCGGAGAACATGGAGAACCGAACATCATCCAGTCTGAACAAAACATCGCAGATATTCGCATCCCAACTGCGATTCTAGTCGTGAGAAAAAACCTGCTGAAGTCATGTCCACCTGAAGTGTGACAAGGGTCTCATGATATTGTGATATATTAATCGTTGGCAATTTTTGGGCACGCCTCAAGCTCCTCAACAGCGCGCCAGGAGATTTGAGATCCGCAAACTTCACAGCACTCCTGGGTTCCCGAAGCAACAGTACTGCGCTGCGTGTGTCAAGCATCGCTGCGACTGTTATCGCAAGGGCGACCAAGGCGCGTCCAGCCAACCTTCAGCCACCTCCTGCAGGGTGATGGATGCCATGGGGGGTACCCCGCTGCATGCGACGGATGCACCAGCTGTAGACTCGTCAGTGTGTCACTTGTCCTTGAGCCGGTTCAACCGGAACTTCTGATGGGCGATCTCATCCTGATGCAAAGAGGTGTCACGTGCTTTGAGACTTCCAAATACATCACTTCCATTTCTGTATGGGCATGGGTCAAAATCTAAGCCCCTCGTCTCAGAACTCCAAGTTGCGATTCATACCTATTGCTGGTAATACTTCATCTGCGACCGAGGCGCAGCTTCCTCCATAGCTTGCTTGCTGACCTCCAGATTGCCCTCCTCCGGATGGAACTGACCATGGCATTCAAAACCCGAAAACAAAACAGTTCACGCGAGAGTTTTACTTTGCAAACTTTCCACGGGCAGGTGCTTCGCGTGATCGAGCAGCTGACACCTCGAGCATTGTGCAAGAAACAACTTCTCCTCCGCCATTTTTTCGGCAGCTTGAAGTTTCTCGTGTGCAAGCGCTTCTCTTTCAGAGATGTGACCTTTGCAACAGGAAATGCACACGCGCACATCTGGCTGAGTTTTTTGGCAAATGCATGATTTTTCCACACAGGCTTGACTGATTGATAACAAGTAAACGGATTTCCTCAGTGAAATATAACAGAAATTCTGATCTGGTCACTCTAAGCAATGTCTCAGCCAAGGGTCCTTCTACCGCTTTGTGAGTATCGGCTGTGCAGGTCACTCCCTCCTTCAGCTTTTCTTTCCTGAACTTGCACGCAACTTAGGCGAAGGATCGTTGGAGTTCACCCCTACTGACCAGCACCAGCATCACATGATTTCATCTGCTGGGTTGCCAAAGTATGGAAGCAGGGCATAGAAGCAAGTGCAACCACACTGCAGCCAAGGAACACCTTCTCGGCTTTTTTGTTGTTGTCATCAACAAGTTTCTGCAAGAAGACTCCTTGTGCTTCAATCAAGTGCAACAACATGTCGTGCTACAGTGTCTCTTGTTTAAAGATCCAGGCATTCCACAATGCACAACGTTGGCCTCAGTTCTGCCGAGCATCTTAGGTCTTCCAAATAACGCCAGTGATATCTGACCTCAGGAGTAGAGGTACCCTGGAGGCATTGTTCACAAAGAGTCTAGCTGCCAGCATCCTTCAAGGACAAGTTCTTCATTTCAGACAATGATCTCTGATCTTACTCCAGAAGAATCTGATTTGATGTGTTTTTTCTGTTTTTTTGCCGGATGGTGGAAGCGTCTTGGTTGTCGGTCTCCCTGCGTAATCCTTGTCTTCCTTCAAACGTTCTCGCATCGCCTGGAGACTCAGAGCCACAAGTCTGCAACCAGTCTCGTATTTCTCAGTCGGGACATGACCTTCGGCATATTTGCAAACTATCTGTGCATGCCAGAACTGTAGAACACTGAGGGAATAAGAGTTATATGATGTTGCATTTATATAAGTTTCTGGCGCTCCTTTTCCTTGCTGCGGACTTCGTTTCTATGCTGCTGCACTGTTTGGCTGTGCTGATGCAGCAGATCTGAACCCCTGCAAGAAACGGCATATACAAGGGAGGGATTTCTGAAAGAATGGGCTGGGTTTCTTGAGCAGCAGCCATGCAATTCACTTTGAAACTTGAAGTCAAGTTTCTGGCGCTCCTTTTCCTTGCTGCGGACTTCGTTTCTATGCTGCTGCACTGTTTGGCTGTGCTGATGCAGCAGATCTGAACCCGTGACTCCCATCTTCTCCAGAGCCTCGCCTGTTTCGTAGCAGGAAAAACCACGAGCTGCACGGTATTGCAGACTCCACGAAGTATTTGGCATGCTGAAGGAGATCTGGGAAACCTGCAGCACAAACTTCGATTGTTTCTTTGGCTTCCTTTGGCAACTGCTCAACATAGGTGACATAGAGAACCTCCTGGAGGTAAATCTCCATTGTACGCGTCGTAGCCCATCGGCCACGACGCCTCACCAGTTCTGAGTCCTCACAGGTATTCAACAGCCAGCTGGCACCTCCTGGGCGAAGAGATGACAGATCAAACTGCTTACTCCTGTCAGCTGCTCCAGTAGGAAGTTTCAACGCATGCATGAGGTCACCAAGGCGTTTTCTCAAGGTCGAGGCCGAAAAGGGCCAAAGCTTCTCATCTGCACTCTTCTTTGCAAAAGCAAGCTCAAGTAGCAAAACAATGTCACTAGGATCAATGCGAGCTGCCTGATGCTTCGCATGTCGACCTCTCGTTTTTGGTTCATGGATCTTCAACAGAGCGTAGTATGTCCCTGGAGCGGCATCCCTCGGAAGAACCAAATCTCGTCGACATGCCTGCAAAGCTTCACCTATACGCAAGATACCTGCCCAAGTCATGCCAAGAATAGCAGCTTCTGTCAGCCACCCCCACAACAGTGCTATGGACAACAGTCCCAATAACACTGATGCAGGCATGGCTGGGTGATGTCCATAGGGTTCCCCTGCTATCCAAGAAAAGGCAAGATCCCAGGCCAGAGTCAATTGCTTCTTGAGGATTGGTCGAGCGGCACCAACAGAATTTATTGTCTCGGCAAAAATTCCGTAAGCCTTTCCAGATTTATAAAGCTCCTTCCCATAGCTTACAAGCCAGTTGCAGATCTTCTCAGGGTCAACAGGGCGCTCCCTCAACAAAAAGGTAAGAGAGACCCCTTTCTCATTCCACAACCATGCTTGAAACTTCTGCAGGAGGTCTTTTCTCCTCTTCCTAGTCGCTTCCAGAATCACTCTGTCACCTGCCAAGTTAACTGACTGCCTCAAAGTTGCACGTTTCCGTTCGCCGCAGACGAAGGCTCCATGGCATGCGCCCCAACAAGAAAGTCCAAAGACAGCGCACGACTTGCGAACAGAAGGCAAAATCCAGAAGGCCGGAGCAGACGGGGAACAGAACGACGCTGCAAGTAGGCAAGACCAGCACAGACACAGAGTCCACACAAGGTCAGAAGCACAAACCGGAGAAGGCCCGCACACACCCAACAGCAGACAGAAGCCCAAACATCAGGAGTGAGCCGGGAAATCCAAGGCTCTGCAAAGTCGGCATCAAGCTGAATCCACAAGTCCACCGCATCAGACGAAACGGAACAGGTCAGGAAACCCTCAACCTGGGCAGAATCAGCAGCACGACATTGACTCACCAAAAGGAAAAACCTAACCCAGTTGGCTGCAAAACGACGAAGTCCAGTGCGATGAAGGAGACGGAAATCAACTCCCTCACAGGCAGTGATGCTAAAACCCTGCTTCTCTCGTAAGTCAACATCACGGGTCGGATCATCGGCAGTGTTGTGCCGCGTAGGACAGAAAGGCCAAACAGGGTAAACATCGTAGCAAAGCTGGACAACAGCCGCACGACGAAGAAGTGGCTGCAGCAATCTGGAAGTCGAACGACCTTTTGACAGAGCACCACGGGCAACTGAGGAATCCAACATAGCCGCAAAACGGCTGTGAGGTTTTTCAGATCCAACATGGGCCAAAACACCAACGCCAGCAGAGACCTCCAAAACATTTATATGAGAAGGCCGCTTCCAACACCATGCCTTTTCAACAGTCCAGTCAAGTGTGCACATGCGGTCGTTCACAACGACAGACTCGAGCCCTTCACAGCTGGGCCCTTCGACAGAGGCAGTTGCAACAGTACGCAAGGCACGCTTGAAAGCCAAGGCAAGGTGAAGTCCAAGCTCAGGTGTGTAGATGGCTGAACGCTTTGTAAACTGACCCTGAATACGCACATGTGGGTGATCTCTCGTGCATCGAGCTTCAAGCCACTCGGCAGGGATGGCATGAAGAAGGAATCGGAATTCCTTTTGATGTGGAGAGTTGAAGCGACAGGCGGCCACAATAGCCTCTTCGAAAAGTCCAGAAAGCACCAAAGAAATCCATTCCCGAAGCCAAGCCATTTTTGATCTCCTTGGTTGTTCAAGCCCACAAGGACGGCCATGACGGCAACCAACCCGCAAGAGGACAAGTGAACGGAAAGCAAGACAGTTTCCATGGATGACTCTGGGATGGCTACGGTCATAACCGTAGGGCAGCACATAGGACCTCAAGTTTGGATGGGCAGCAGGTGAAAACGTTGTGCATGGTGGCTCACAAAGAAAGCTAGCAAAACGGTTTTCCTCGATCATGTAGATCGCCCATTCAAGCAAGCGGAGGTCACACAAGTTGTAGTGCAAGGAAGCCGACAAGTCCAAAGGTGGTGCAACAACAAGCCCAAGATCAACTGCCGCCGAACTCACAGCACCAACTCCTCCACAAATCTCAACAAAGTCAAAATAGAGGAGGGGAGAGGCTTTCGGCCGTATCAGCGGTGGTTCAGGTGGCTCATCCTCGCCATCGTACTCCCCAAGGTGCTTCAGGGTCTCACGAAAACCATTGTCAAGCAAAGCATAGGCCCCTTTCTTGTCAGAGTCAAGCCACAAGTTTTCAACCAACTCTGCATCAGCTTTTGCGGAAACGAAGGCTCCCTTTGATAGTGATGCATCAGAGGCAAACAGGCGGTCAACATACTCAACTGCTGTGTTGGTAGACATCAGGGGCGCAAGTGCAGCAAGCATGACAAGTTCACGAGCAACCTTCCGAGACAGGGGCAACACCGGGCCACAATCACGGTCAGCACCAGCACCAATCGCAAACAGATCGTCAACAATGCTATTGAGGCAACGACGATACAAAAGGACTGATGACCAATTTCCGGAAAGCTTTGAGGCAAGCTGTGGGGTTATCCCAGGCAAGCGGGCAACACGCAGAGACAAGGCAGCCAATGCAAGACGTTTTGCTCTGGGGGCTCCAACACCAACAAAGCCACTGCGCACGGCCCTCACATCAGAAACAACCTCAGCACCTGCCGCTTTGAACACATCAGCTGCAACTATGTCTTTTTCAACAGACCCCCACAGGCCCTCAGAGGTGTACGTGCAGCGAGCTTTTTCCAAGGCAAAGGCAGCGGCTGTTTCGGCTGCAGGTGTGTGGACAGCTTCACGACCAATGAAAAAGAAATCATCAATCACAAGTCCAGTATATGTAGGGCCCTTTGGAAATGGAAATTTGCCACGAATCTGGTGGGATTCATTCAACAAACCAGCATCTTCAAGCAGGGTCTGGTGTGAACACAAAGCGAATTCAACACCCAGGTGATCACCTTGGAAGAGTGAACCAAACCCACCAAACAGAGGCCGTGGAGTCCAACGCTTTCGCCTGCCAACTCCGCCAGAAAATCCAAGACGGTCGCCAATCTCTTCACGGACACCCGCACGTCCCGTAGGCAAATCTTCAGACAACTTCTGGTACGCATCAAGGTCCGCAAGTTCCTCTGGCTCAAACTGAAATGGCAAGAGGTTTGTCTGGGCACGGGAGCTTGTTACAGCTGCCTGGTGGTAGAAATCTCGCCTATCGGTGACTGAAGCAACCAACCTCTGGCTGAATCGGGCAAGCTTCAATTGGGTCAGCACTGAACCTGGTGGCAAAAATTGTGAAGGCCCATCATAGCTAAGCTCAGCCATGTTCACTCTACGCCTATCGCCTATCTGCCGATCCTGCTCAGTGTTTTTGAAGCAGTTGAAGACCCGGCTGAAAAGGCCAGGTCCAGCAGGCTCTTCAAAAAGCCGAAGAAGCCCTTTTGAATCCCAGATTTTCATAAGCTTGAGACATTCACTGCGCGACTCCCTTCGGAAGTTTGGAGCACAGGATTCATCAACAGCAAGTCCATGCCGCAAGAAGGCAGGTTCCTGAAACGGCAGCCAAAGAGGGCCCTTTATGAATTTCTCCATCGGCCAAACACCTTCACCGACAAGACGAAGGCGCGCAGCATCCAAGCTCCTGTAAGGAACAAGCTGAGGAAACTCATCAGAGGGGAAAAGGTCAGGATCTTCTTTGAATCTGACAGGGCCATCAATGTAGCTGGAACGGAACACGGGACAACTGTCAATGAAGCTCTCAAGCTCATGGGACAAGCTGACAAAGAGCAGCACCTAATTCAGGACCAGATCTCCCAGGAGCAAGAGGGAACGGCTCGTCGGAAGACCAACACACTGCAAGATGAGACCTCAGCCTGGTGAGAATTGCAGACTGGGCAGCCGAAGGTCTCCTTCCAAGTTCCTCACAGGTAGGGTAACGGCCAAGGTACATGTGATTCAAAGCAAAAACCACAACATGAAGCAACCTGGCACGGGCAAGCTTGGACAGCCTCCTCCTGGACAACTTGGGAAAAGAGCCCCAACACCATGACGAAGACAACGGCAAGGGAAGAGGCAGGGCAGTGGTGGACAGCTTGGCAAACTGTGGCAAGGAAAAACGAAACGAACGGCGCAAATGCCAGGAAAAGTCAGTCCTCGACTGCAAAATCCAACGAGGCAAACAAATGGCCCAAGTTGTGAAAGTCAAGGAATCCTTTAAAGGGTTTGGCTCCGGCCCCTTTTCAGGAAAAATCATAGAAACCTTTGGTGAGCAGGTGTCACCAGCTTTCAATCCTCCTCCGCTTCTTGTGCTGCGCCTGAAGCTCCTCTTCCTCCTCCCTTTTGCCTCTTCTTTGCTTGGGGTTTGGCCTTTGGATTTGAGGCTGCTTCGTTTGAACCTCTGGCCGGAGTCTGAGTGGCTGATGACAACTCCTGGCGCTTCGTTCCAATCAAATCCATTTCCTTTATGAACGCCAAAGCAACTGTCACCCAACGTTGATCGGCCAACTGACTGAAAGCCCGGGACCTCGACAAGGTGCTCTGATGCCTGTTGACGAATATCGCAGTCGGCGGCTCCTCCTGCAACGTCAAAAGGGCAGCTAGATCGAACTTTCCATTGTCGAGCACAGCCTGATCCAAACATACCGCCAAAAGGGCCAAGGAGTCCCGAGCAGCACCAAGGTTGTCCGCTTGCAAAAAGTCCAAACACATCATTACTTGGTAGAGGATCAATCCAAGGTCCGAAAGCCACCGAATCTCTCCATGTAGAGAGTCCCACAGATTCCCCGTTGCAACAGCTCCGCTGGGGTGCCTGTCGCAGCAGCTGTCGGCTGCATGCGCCGTGCCATGGCGCGGAGAACACTGTGGTAAAAGGCACCTGAATGGGTCGCAAGCTCCGCTTGTAGCTTTGCCCGTCCCAAAGAGCCCCTGGTTGCCTGAGATTGGGCCAAGACCGCCCGTGCAAGCTCTTCTCCTCCACCAGTCCTCATCGGCTTGTCCTCCTCCAGGGCCAAAAGCTCGGAAGGTTAAAAGTCCAAAGGTGGATGAAGCTGAGGAGAAGTCTTCTCCTTCGTGCGGGGGGGGTGGAGTTGCAATGGCTCGGGCCACAATTCCAGGGGCCACAGGACGAGGAGCCAGAGTCGAAGACAGGGGCTGAGAAAGTCCAAGGGCACCCGCACGAGAGGGAGCTGAAACTTTGTTCTCCAAGGCATCTTGACGTTGGGCAAGGGTCTGAAGCTGGCTGGAAAGACTTGGAACCAGCTCGAGAAGCTGGTCCATCGATGCTGCTAGGCTGGCATTTGTCACTCTCTTTGGCTTTGGACCTCCTCCTCCACCAGTAGGAGTGTCTGCGCCCTGCTGAGGCTTTCTCTGTCTGGCTCTTTGCTTGGGCAAAGGTGACTCCTGCTCCCTTAGTGGCTCCTCTTGAGAGTAGAGCTCCTCCTCTTGTTCTCCAGCTGTGTAAAAGGCCAAACCTGAATCTGTGTCGGCTCCTCGAATCCACTCCAGAGCCTTTGCAAGCAGCTGTGCAGGGTCGGGAAAAGCGAAAGGAGAGTCCAGGTCGAAAGGCACAGCTATGTCTTCCACCTCCTCGGCATGACGCAACCGACCAACCAACTCGGCTCCCAAGTCCACAACAAGCGCACTGACCAAAGAACCTGTTTGGGACCGCACTCCGCCATCGACTATGACTCCTGGCAACACCAGAACCGTGGAAGCTCCGACGGGGCCAGCTTCGTGACCCTCGTTGGCAAGCTGAAGGACATGAGCAGGAAGAAAATCCAACGGGACGGCCAACAGGAAACGACCTGCACGTTTGGCTACAACCAAAACCAAAGCCTCTGAAAGTCCATCTGTCTCTGTTTGGGAAGGCCATGAAAGCACGTATGGCTCCAGCCCCTCGGCAGCAGTGACAAGAGATTCCAAGGCAAGCTCCTCCTCCGGCAAGGTCTCCTCCTCCATTGGTTCCAAACTCAGGGCAAGACACGGATGTCCTCCTCAGAAAATCCAGCTGCCAAGATGTACACACGGGCCTCTGACTCACTGGGGAAACTCTGAGACACTGAGGTGTTGGTATCACTGAAGGTTCCAACAGCCCTCCAATACGAACTGGATGAGCGGAAGATGGTGGGAAAGTCCAAGGACGGAGCACGCACCACAGCGTAGCAGCGAGAGCGAATGTCAATGGGCGGGGTGCGACACGGAGAATGCACCCTGGAGTCCAAGACAGCTTTTGCCCAACAGCCCGCAGTCCAAGCACGCTCAATCCGATCAACACCAGGCACAGAGCCACCAGCAAGTTTGCCACCCAGGGAACGCAGGTGGGAAGGGCAAGATCGGAAAGTGGCAGCGATTTGATCCCGAGTCTCAAGTCCAGAGGAGACAGGTGCAGAAGCAGGAGGGGCGGTAACGACCACTTCAAAAGACCCAACCGACGAGTTGGGGGAACGCGCACGCCCAGGTCGGAAGGAAGCAGCAAACTGCACAAATTCACCAACCAGATCAGGAGGTCCAGAGACCGAGATGCGAAGTCCAGACAATTCCAACGACAAGTGGGTATCAGCGTCGTGGTTGTGGCCCATGTAGATACCCAAGCAAAGCGGAACGTGGATGGCCCGGACGGGCAACAGGAGGGGCACGAGGTGAAGCAGCAACTGCGGAGGAAAGCAACGGGACAAGGTCAAACCGGAGCAAAATCCAAGCACAGAAGGACACACCAAGTAGGAAGCCCAAAAGGAACGCAGCAGAGATCAAGCCAAATGACGGGTCGGTGCAGTAGAAAGGGCAGGCCAAACCCCACAAGTTTGAACGCAAGCCGTGCACCAAGACACCAAACAGAGGGGGGATCTCAAGCATAGATTTCTTGAGCAGCAGCCATGCAATTCACTTTGAAACTTGAAGTCATATATATATATATATATAGTTATATAATAAATGTAAACATATGGTTGTCCTTGCCAAAAGATCAGGATGCTTAGTTCAAGGCACCAGAACCATCCGGAACCTGTTTTGCTTCGAAGAAAAAAATCCAACCCCGCAAGCTCCGCCTCTGAATGCTGCTTCTTGCACGGTCCGACGGGGCTATTGGGCGATGCCTTCCCACCCTGAGCAGAATCTGGAGTCAAAAGAGGAGTCAAAAGAGGAGTCAAAAGAGTGAAGACGTGGAACTGCTTGCGTGATTCACATGATTTATCTTGATTTACATGGAATAAACGGCGGGTTTTCACGCATCCATTGCATCCATCATGGCAATTGGTTTTGTTCAGGAACTCAGACCATCCAAACCATCCAATGGAATAGCATGGCTACCGGGACGGGCCTGGTTCACCCACATCTCGTGAGGGCAGTCGCCGACCAAGTGGTACTTGCAAACATCGGGATCCTGACGAGCTCTGGCAGCCTGTACAGTGCGTGCTATTTCGTTTATTCCGTTGTCGATAAGAACCTGGACTGGTTTTCAATCAACTCACGTGAGAAAAAAATATGGTGTCTTGCCAATACTTGCCATCTGCCAATTGTAATTTCTCTGGCAGCATCAGACTCCACTGTCCAATCCACCATGTAGTCACTGTAGTCCCGCATCGCCGTCCATCGCTGTCCTTGAAGCTTTGTCGCTTGGAGTCAGGAGCAGAATTTCGATCCTGCGGATCGATCGACACCCTACGCCGCTGCGCTGTGCTGTGCTGCTCGCCATGCCCTGACTCCGAGACCCATCCCTGGTCCTTCCCCATGAGCGAGTCCAACAAGGCCCGGGTGGCGTCCATCTTTGCGAAGGCTCTGCGGCAATGGAAAGAGACGCCCTGACTCCAACAAGTTGCAACAACTTAGGCCCGCTTTCAGATCCCGTTGGACGGCATGCGCGGCCAACTTCTGAATGTCTGGTCTGTGCGGCAACTTGAGGCTGAATGTGCGACCGCACAATGAACACAAATGAACATGAATAAACATCAATAAACGTCGATGCACGTTCACGAACGTCAACAATCATAAAGGAACATCCATGAACGTCCATGAACTTCAATGGATCATGACTATCCTGAACTGTCCACTTGCATGTGAAACATGTGGATCTAAGGGTCATGTCGAATGTATAAAGGCTGCAGAGAGCCATAAAGCTACAGGACGAGGCGTGGAGGGAACGTGCATGAAGTCAATCTGGAACCAAAAGAACCGTGGCGTGAGTGAATAGTTTGCCAGATCTAGACAACTGAACCGTGGGCATAGTCACAACCTATCCATTGATGCAAATCAGATCAAGACTTAAATTGAATTTGGATGAAATCAAAGATTTCCAAGGCACAGTCCAAACACTTCACCAAATTTTTGGTTTTTTCACTGATGCAATGAGGAAAATGTCAGAAGAATTTGACTGCTGATCCTTGTCTGCCTTGCCTGCAACAACCAGCCATTTTCCCCATCATCCCTCCGGGTTTGGCACTGAAAAAGAAGATGGTGTGCACAATGGTTCCACAAACACAGTGGTTGTAACCTCCGCCCATTGCAGTTTTCGACAGTGCAAACATTTTCTTCAATGTCAAACCATCTTTGAACCATTTTTCAATCACATAGTTCACTTTAAGTCTCCAAACGTGGAAAGGTACCTGGAATGAACTGGACAGGTGCCATCTAGGGAATCTAGGGTCTCTGCAGCCAAAGCCAGGCAAACCGCAATGGCTCCTGTTCCGCATGTTCCACCCAAATGTTGATATCGGGAAGACTGGACCATGATGGACACTGTCTCAAACAAACCCAGGGAGTTTTTATGTGGAATAGATCTGGAATGATAAACCCTGGCGGCCAAAGGTGCTTGCGGACAGGAGTCCTGCAATGAGCCGGTTTCTCATTGTGTATCAAGTTGACCTGAAAGTTCATAGTCGAAATTACTGACAATCGGCCAAAAATGCATGAAACCCTTGCGTTTCTCCAGTGAACGTCAATTTTAGTTTTTCACACAGGTGGCAACTCTGCCGACACAATTGCCAGTCCCCCGCAACAGTGTGGCAGCAACATTTTACCAAACATGTTGAAGTGCAGTGCTTTTTATCTGCATCTTTGGTGTTCTGATGTTTTGTGGAGTCCTTGATTTTGCAAAACAATCCAAGTCCAAATCCAAGGAGATGCGAGGCTCTGACGTGGTGGGCGCTGTGTCGCGCGCCCAACACCTAGCCCAGCGCGCCGTTTCTGGAGCCAATCATTGCCCGATTGCCAAACTGACGGGCATTAGCATGCCCTGTTTTTTTCCCTTTCACAAAATCACACAAAAAATTACATCCAGTTGATAAACCACTGCCACAATAAAGGATGCCAATTTCTGGGATTGATTAATAACCCAGCAATAAAATACGCGATGCTTTGTTTTTTATGTTTTGAAAAAAAAAAACAATTTCCACGTCCTGATACTGCCTTTTATCAAAAAATGTTGTTTCATAAATGCCTCCGAAACAAACATGTAAAGAGTGCACTCCCAGAATATGCCGGCAAACGGATTCAAAACGTTGTTCGACACCCTTAAATTAAAAGCAATTCCGCAATGTAAAGGACTTTACAAAAATACTCCGATGGAAAGTTGATTCTACTTCGTATTCAAAACCCTTTCGAGTCCCAACCGTGGAAACATTTACTTGATTGCATGTTTCGGGTCCTGAGTCCCGAGGGAACAAAATTTCATTCGGAAGCAACGATGTTTGAAAGAAAAAATACATTTTAAATTTTCAACATCTTTAAACATTTGACCATTCATGGTTGCGCCATTGTTTGAAATGCAAACGATTTCAATTTACGCATTTTCCGCTTTACACGCAACCCCCGAAGCGCGTCCTGCGCTCCACACACTGAAACTGAGATCATCACGCAAAAATCAACACGTGGAATTCACATGGAACAGATGAAACATGCCACGAATGAGCATGTGTTTTACCGTGTTTTTTTTTGCATCGGTTGTGTTTTCCTGTTCGTTTTGTTGTTGTTTGTCATCAAAGAAACACGATCTAGGATTTGGTTTGGGGGCTGGGGCGTAAGCGTAGGGGGAGGTCCAAAAGACCATACACGTGCAAATTTGGAAGGTTTCTCACAGTCTCCCACCGCTCGCACCCTTTAATGGAAGAATCACACGTGAAAAATTCAAACTAAGTCCATCAATGCGAAATCAAATATTTGAACATCAATATTTTTTCGATTTGATTTGTTGTGTCTTGGCATCACACCATCAACCTCTGGTCAGTCAGAACTTGTTGATGGTAAATAGTGCGCAAAGGTATGTGGAGTGGCCAAAGCATGAAAATGCAATTCTGCAACTGTCAAATGCCAATTGTCCCAGCAAAATGTTCGTCTCGAATGATGGACAAACCCCATAGGTGTAACCAAACGTGAAAAATACAAATGTCTAGGATCTCAAAAACCTTTTCGTTGTTAAACAACTATGACTGAAAATTGGTGACCTTGGGTTCAAAGCTGACAAAGGTGTTGCGGCAACTACTCGGCCCCACTTTCGTTTGGTGAATTTTCCAAAAGACATCAACCTTTTGTACCCCATGCTCAGTTTGATCCAATCAAAAAGATTAGAAAAACTCATCAACTGATCAACGATGGGAAAATTTTAACCTCGCCGAGAAACACCACCGGTCTTTCAAATGAAATTTTAGGAAACAAGACCAACCAACAAACCCAAATGCACTCACGTAAAACACTTTTGTGAAACAAATTATTTCAACATGCATGTGCGATCTGAACCCCACCAGGCTCCCAAGCGCCACGCCTTTTCTGACGTAAGCTGCTAATGTCGGGCAACACTTGAAATCGTTGATGCAGTGGCCTGGACTTCACACTGAACAACCAAATGACATTGATGGTTGGTGCTGGTGGGTCCGCGCCCAGAACCCCAAAACAAACCATGCAAATCACATCTGTGGCAGCTCAAATGTAAATGCAAACAAAAACACACAATACAAAAATCAAGACATGTGTTTGTTCGTTTGTTTGGATTTGAAAACGTTTCAAATGTCACAAACTCAAGTCCAAAAGTCCAAAAATATCCAGCTGATCCCACATCCAGGCGATCCCTTGAGACAACTGCATGACAGTCTGACGACACAACGCAAGGCAAGCAATTCGTCTTTGTTGGGTTTCAGAAGCTCAAACTTTGGCTTAGTTTAATTAAACTTCTTTCCAAAGCATACCGCAAATAGCTCGGGTACGCATATAGCATATTCTGAAAAAAATTCTAATCTCTTGCCAATGTTGTACAATCTCTTTGATACTTAATTTCCTTGTTGCGCATTCCTTAATTGACTGGTCGGGCGTCATGAAAAGCTCAGGTTGAGCATGTGAGCTTTGACAAAAGCTTGGGTTGTTTTCTTGCAATTGCTGCCAGCTCAGATGCCGGTTTGTATGCAAGCATTACCCCGTTTCAATCTCCCCTGAAGTCGTCATGCTGAGTCATCTCGACTGAGAGGCCACTTCCAGCTTGAATGCTTGAATGCCGCGCTGAAGGAGTGAAGGTACTGTGCCAGCATGACATACACAAAACCGGTGTATGTTGATTTTGGTTTGATGACGCATGAAGAGAGTCAGGTGCTTCGCTGGTTGAAAAATGGCAACTTTAAGCTCGACATAGACCTCGGTTATGCGAGCATCCGTATAGGGGTTGCTAGCCACACTCACTGGCAGATTCTTTTGAACGCCGCCGAATTTATTTTCGTTTTAGACAGTGGTTTTTTTGTCGTTTGGCGGAAGCCACTTTTAGCTTCAATTTTGTGGGGGGCGGCTTCTATTTTTCATTAGGTGAAGCCAGAAATGGCCTCATTTTTGGGATCCAATTTTGGCTTCGGGGTTGGAGCCAAATCATGTCTTTTTTCAGTTTGCGGCAAATACTTCTCCATTGTCTTGTGTTACCAGCGGCAGGACGCAAGCAGTGTGAATTGTTGCTGCTCTGCTGCGTTTCCAAGATGATGATTTCGGCAGCCACGCTATGAAAAAATCCTTACCACAGGCTGCTCCCTGCTTGCATATCCAATTAGTTGACACATGCTGCCTTTAAGGCTTGAAGACGATGCGAACGGAACTGCAGAGGTACTTCCAATGGTCTCCGAAATGGCTGAAGTTTTGAGATGCTGGTTCTGGTGTCTTGGGAATGCAATGCTGCCGAGGCGCTTCGAGGCTCAGCGAGGCCCGCACAAAGTCAGGCCTCGCACACAAAACGTATTGGCACGGGGACAAATCGAAGCTTCCGGGGACTCGAAACTATATAATAGTATTGTTGGAGTCCCATGGCAGGGCTGATGATGTCGAGGGCAACCTTGGTGCCTTCCTAGAATTTTAGGCCCTGCCGGCGCGAAGCGATGTCATCCAAACACAAAATTTTGCAAGGATGAGGCATGGCTGGATAACAGTGAAATTTTAGATGCAAACAGAAACTTGATATAAAGATGAGGCAAGCCTCGAAGGAAGTCTCGAGGGCCTCAAGGCTATGGGTTTTGCAGCAAAACAGAAAATTNGAGGCAAGCCTCGAAGGAAGTCTCGAGGGCCTCAAGGCTATGGGTTTTGCAGCAAAACAGAAAATTACGAACGATGAAGCAAGCCTCAAGGCAGGCCTCGAGAAGCAGCAAGATAGAAAGTTACCAACGATGAAGCAAGCCTTGAGGCAGCATCGAGGCTATGTTTTTTTGCAGCAAAACAATAAGTTACCAACGATGAAGCAAGCCTTGAGGCAGGCCTCGAAGCAGCCTCGAGGCACGCCTCGAGGGCCTCAAGGCCATAGATTTTGCAGCAAAACAGAAAGTCAACAATGAAGCAAGCCTTGAGGCAGCATCGAGGCCATGATTTTGCAGCAAAACAGTAAGTTGCGAACGATGAAGCAGGCCTTGAGGGAGGCCTCGAGGCAGCCTCGAGGCACGCCTCGATGGCCTCGAGGCTATGAACGCCGCAGCAAAAC
>BGPT01003477.1:23373-36458 GCA_003297045.1 Symbiodinium sp. clade C Y103 | reverse complement strand
GCTGCGCCCGTTTTTGGCAAAATGATCACTGCAACAACCTCATTTTCGGGGTCGTAAACACCTTCGCTTTCTGGACCCCAAGAAGCGGTCCTCCCCAGTGGCCCAGTTGCGTTGAAAGCTTGCTGTTACCATGCAAACAAATATCTTAATGTGATCCAATTGCATCATGCGAAAAGGTTCATGTTTCCAGCAGNTGTTTCCAGCAGCTCGCAAGGTTCCACAATGCCAAAAAAGGGGTTGCCACACACTACCATTACTCGCTTCAGACAAAGCCATTCCCGGGCTGCTTTTAAGTTCCATTTTCATAGCAGGCGAGACCAAAAACGGGCGCGCCAAATCCAAAAGCTGGAGCATGTGGCAACCCTTTTTTTTGGGGTTGCGGTTGCGACATGAATCTCGGAACGCATCCAGCCGCTTCCAGATTTCACCAGAAACAATGACATCAGAAAGAACAGGAAGGATGACCCANCGACATGAATCTCGGAACGCATCCAGCCGCTTCAAGATTTCACCAGAAACAATGACATCAGAAAGAACAGGAAGGATGACCCAAACCTAAGCTGAACTGTTGCGTTGAAAGCTTGCTGTTACCATGCAAACAAATATCTTAATGACTAGGTTAACGTAGTACGCTTTTCCAAGTACAAAGGTCGTCCTCGCAAGCTTCCACAATGCCAAAAAAGGGGTTGCCACACACTACCATTGCTCGCTTCAGACAAAGCCATTCCCGGGCTGCTTTTAATTTCCATTTTAATAGCAGGCGAGACCAAAAACGGGCACGCCAAATCCAAAAGCTGGAGCATGTGGCAACCTCTTTTTGGGTTGCGGTTGCGACATGAATCTCGGAACGCATCCAGCCGCTTCAAGATTTCACCAGAAACAATGACATCAGAAAGAACAGGAAGGATAACCCAAACCTAAGCTGAACTGGAGGACCACCTTTGGGGGTCCAAAATCCACATGCCTTTCCAACCCCAGAAATGAGCATGGAACAAATCGAACGAATGATATAATGACATCACCTTTTGCATCCTGATCTTTCTTGCGGAGTCGCCTCNTCCGGCAAGACTCCGCAACAAAGGATGTCAAAACCTTCACAAAACTGTGGAAAAACCGATGTTTTCCGTCTTGAACCTTCTTCTGCAATCTTCTGGAGTTGTGAAATCGCAACTCTTCCCCCAATGTGAATAAAGGATTCATCCGGTTTTAAATATATACTATTATTGTTTAACCGGATCGCATCGAATTCCGCGGCAACATCCAAAATCCAACCCACGAAGCTGCCGCGTTAGGAGTCTATGGGGGACAAGGGGGAGGAAGCCCAAAAGAAACAACGCACCAAGAGATCAAAACAGGGTTGAGCACTGCGACACCCAAGCTTGACGAAACTATTGATTGCCAAGACAGACGCAGAAGCAGGCATTCTGCCAGCAATGTCGGGCGCAGAATCAGAATGAGCACCTTGCCTACGCCATGCTGCAAAAGCTTACGACAACAACACCCAAACAACATGGTGATTGTGCAAAGATTGGCAACATGCTCTCTTGTGCTTCAAGCAAGACTGGGGGCCTTCCATCAGCAACCGTGTTCCCCATTCACGCAGGAAGCGATCCTGGCTTTCTGTTGGACCCGAAAGGGCACTGCTGTTGTTACAGCTGCGCCCGTTTTTGGCAAAATGATCAACTGTGCAACAACCTTGACTAGTGACACAGGCCTTGTACCAGAGTGCGCTAATTCCGAGCAAAAAAATCCATAGTGCAGTTTCAGCTGTTACTTCTGGCCCCGTACCTCAACAAAGCTGAGATCTTCAAACTTTCAAGGTGACTTCAAAGGTTTCATTGGAACCCCAGCGTGGACCTTGTAGAAGCATTGATCCAAACTTTCAAGGTGTGTTTTCCTCATTTCCATGTTTTTGAAAATTTCCGCAGATTCTTTTTTATTATCAATTTCCAGATTTTCCATTTTCTCTTTCTCACCTTTCGTTTTCACTGCACGTCTTTATCGGTGTTTATTTTCTCGATTTCCTGCCCTAGTGTTTGCGTTTTCTGTGTCGCTGTTTTCCGGCAGATTCCGTGGCGGTGTGGCAGCTCCGTCTTCGGCGTCTGTGACTTCTTTAGCTGCAAATTGTTTTTGCTTTTCTCATTCCACTGCATGCGCTTGTTGTCGTTGCTCCACACCAGTTCTGATCGCAAGTCTAAAAATTTCCTTTAGGTTTTAAGGTCTCAAGGATTGCCAATCATTGAGCCATTGAAAAGGAGCGACGAGAAACAGATTTTGTTTTTACTTTCATCTTGTACAGTCTCAATCTTTTTTTTCTGAAATTAGTTCTTTTTGCCCCATGCCAAGCTAGAGAGCGATTTTGAGCTTCAACTGGAATAGTTCTTTATTGTTGTTGATCTGTGTAGTCGTTTGTAAAAGTTTGTAGTTTGGATTTTGTTTGTAGGTTTCAGGTTTATGTCATAAATAGTGGAATCCATATTGTCACAAAGAGTTGTGACTTAAGTGGCTTGTTTGTAGGTTGTTGAGAGTTTTCGTTTAGCATGAATTCCTTTTGCTTTGAACGAAACCTTTCTAAACGTTTCTAGGAATCGAGTTCACCTGAACGTGACAAAAGTTTAACTTGCCTGAAAAGAGAGTGATATTGCCTGTTTCGCCACTAACTTCGTGGCTCAAGAACCGCGTGAGCGAAAAGTGTTTGTGTGTGTGTGTGCCTTGAGATGGCTTTTAAGGGTTTTGAGACCGCAGAAACGCGAGACTTGCACGTTTGAGTTTGTTTGGTTTGGGGTCACTTTGAGCGCAAGAGTTTTGAAAGCGGTTTTCGCGATCTAATTTTGTGTTTCAAAGTTTTACGTTTGTCTTAGTTCGCGATAATGATTGGAATCAGCCAGGTTCATACGGAAACATAGACGAGGGCCGGGCATGATAGGCGACAGGCAACATCAGAAATCTATTTGCCACGTACGAAAGATTGCTAGCTGGAGTTGGATTAGGTTTAGCTATGTATTGCCGGGAGGCTGGATGCAGCTCGCATGATTTTCATGCCAAACTGGTTTTGGGGCCCCTGTTTGCAAATGATTTTTTATTTCCGAACATGACCGCCCCCCCTTCCCTTCCACCCGCGAGTTCAAACCCCCTCAGGGCCGCCAGGCCGCCATGGGCCATGGCAGCCATGACGGGGGCAGAGAAAGGTGTAGACGCACAGACATAGAGATAGAGAGGTATATATGGTGCACCTCCCTGAAATGGATGAAACAATCTTTTAGGGTTTTCATAGTGCCACCTTAGGCACAGAAGCGAAAAAAACAAGAACCCCATATGGATGAGCTTGTGTGCACAAACAAATGTGGTGCAAACTCTTGTTTCCAAATGTTGGTACAACCTAGTGCAAACCTACTTGCTGAACTTCCAAACCTTTCACGGGATGTTAAGCAGAATGGTAATCTCACTTGAACCAACAAAGGTTTTCAGATTGATTGAACTTTCTGTCGAATCTTTAATTTCCGTGACGGCTTTAACTTCCAGGTATGTTCTCGTAAAACCCTCCTGAGAAAACTTTTCGAACACACAACTGTTTGGTTTTATTCTTGAGAGGATCTTTCATTTTATTCCGTGCAGCTCTGGCTGGGCGGGATGGAGGGTTTAGAAAAAAGAATCTAGATCCCGCGCTGCGAGAGAGTCGGGGGTAACAGCCATGGATCCACCTTCAGAGAGTTCTGAATCTTCCGATGTGCAATTTGTGGAGAGACATGAGACCAACCCGCGAGGCAGTGTGGAACCACCTCAAGCCAGAGCATCTCAGGATACCCGTTTTGAAATGCAACCAGCTGTATTTGATGCCTGGCTCTTGTTGCAGAGATCTTCACTTTCAGCTGCAGCTCAGGTCCCCAAGTTTGACATTTTGTCACCTTCTTGGATGAAAACGGATCACTGGTTCAGAGCCCCAAGCGTTGGAATGGTGCCAGCTGTGGTCACACCGCCAGGAACAAGCAATGCAATGCCAGCTGCAGGTCTTGCTACAAAGATGGCAGCAAACAGGTTGAGGCACACCTGTTAAGACAGACGACCATGTGCTTTGGGAAGCTTTCAAGAAGTTCAAAACCATGCTCTTGTCAGATCCTGCCGCCACGAAGTTCGGTCGCTCCTTGGTTTCTGGCGTGAGCCTTCTTACAGACGAAGCAGAATGGTTTAGGTCACTGAGTGATGCATTCGCAGGGAAGGGGTTTATCATTGTGGCTGTCAGTACCGGTGTATGGCAGTGGCACACATTGTATTTACGTATACGGACCGTGCCTTCGAGCATCAACGGCCAAGCCGGAGGGAAAAAAATGAAAAAGAGAGCCCAACAGATGATGAGAACGACGAAGGTGTTGGAACCTGGTTCCCCCCGGATGGCTCGAGATCATTACATGGTTTTTTCCCAACAGAAAGCTGGAAAGATTCGCAGCAGATTCAGCGGGCGATTGTGCTTGTTTTGGATGCATGTGCAGGTGACCCACCAGAAGGTACGTCAATGCATGTGATGACGGCGTTGGAAATGTATTCCAAAGGTTGTACCGATGCCACGCAAACAGAGGACCATATGAAATGCAAGATCGCTTCGCAACTTATGTCGAAGACATGCAAAGTTTGATGCGGTGAAGGGTTTGTTTTCTTTGGCAATTGGCAATGGTGTTTTTGCAGCGAAAAATTTTGGAAATGCGCAAAACTGAAGGCAATGGAAGTCTTGAAAAGTGAGTTGTGCTCACTTCTGAAAGGAGGAGCGTGAAAGTTTATGCATTCCACTCATGGGCATGGCTTTGCAAGGATGACACGCACAAATCAAGAACATAGCTGTAGTGGAGTCCAATCATTCCACATGAAAAACATGCGTGGTCAGATGTCGCGACCAGGACCTTTCGGCACGCCAGCATTGAAAAAAAGGGGCGCAAACAAAATTTGTTCAGAAATGAAAAACCAATCCCGATGCCAAAAAAAAATTGAACGTCAAAAATAATAAAATCGAAGGATCCAAAGGTGAAAAGCACCTTTTGGATATCCAAAAAAAATTGAAAGGCAGAAAAAATATTCATCTGATGCGATAAACAACTGCAACTTGTAATGAAGCACATAAGAAACTTCAGTCGGATAACGAACTGAAATTTTACTATAGTGAGGTTGGATGATGATGCCAATGGTGTTCTTGCAAAACTTGTTGTTCGTTTTTGCCAAGACCGACCTAGCTTGGATGCAGAACAACTTACGTATGGAACTTCAATCTGTTTTTCAGTCGGTCGAAATATAACGAAAAAACAAATTGAGCCTGGGATGGGGGTGCTACGGCTGTGCTGAAGCATGTTGCCCAAGCTGTTGCAGCCCAATCAGGGGAGGACCCTGCAACTTGCTTTTCCCTTTTCCTTCAAGAGTTGGGGGTAGCAATTCGTTCTTTTCGGGTTCGGGCCACCTTGCGGTGTCGCAGCGGGGGAGTTGCTCGTTGATGTTTCCCGCCGTGGACATCCTCTTCTGAGCTGCAATGACCCGCCATTTCTAGCTAGGTTTTGCCAATTTTCATCATTTATAGTTTCTAATTCATGACCACGAGTCCGAGTCCTTGCTTGTTTTTTGTCGCTGTTGCCCTTTTTCCCTTCCTGGCTCTGCCGCCGAAGTTGCTGTCCCAGTATTTACTGGGACGTGCGGATTGACTCGCATGGTCTCTGCTTGCCCGACAGTGTCCCCTTTTGTTGGTCCTGCATTTTCTAAGCTATGCGGATCGGCACCCACGTGTCAGGCAGCTCTTTCTTTTTCCACACCTTCCCACACGCGGTCGGTTTGTAGTTCATACGGCGCAGACAGCTGTACGAAGCTGTTACCATCGGAACCAATGCAAACAAAAACTTTGGAGGCCAGACAATTCTCTGAAAGTGCTGCCAGGACTAAACAAATTGAAAATGTTTACAAATGCAGGCGAGATGCCAGACTCATCCCAACACCTTCCAACAAAATTGTGAACACATGGCCTGAAAACAGCAGGTTTCTGGCAGTTCTATTCGGTTGAGAAAATCAATTTTGTAGCAAAATCTTTATTTGGTACCAAAATGGCACCAAACAGATTGCCAGGCACCCTAGCGAATTGAGCAATCGTTTCAAAGTTTCTTCCACCTGTTTTTCCATGTCGATGTTTGAATGATTCAGTTGATGTCGCAACACAGCAACGGCAGTTCAGCGGTGTGTTTTGTAGGAGTGTTGATATATGGGGGAAACAATGCAAATTTGTATTTTTGGTACGGGTGTCGATCGCGTCCGTGTGCAAGTTGTGCTTTCACCATTGATTGAAATCAATTTGGCTGATCAAATACTGCGTGTTTCAAATCCGATGGGTGAGGCTTCAACTGCAACAAATGAAGAACCAATTGAAAAAAATGCTAGAAACTCACTTGTCTTTGAACAGCGACATGTGCGAGTGCTCTTTCCCAAAAATTTTCGGAAGAGAAACTGCATCAGTTTGGACCACCGGCAGAACCATAGAAGGAATGCTTGGTAAGCGCAAACAGCCGCCGCTCTTCCATTAGGGGTTTGGTGTCGAAAATTTCCCGCGTTTTGACCGGCACGTGCAACACGCGCAAATCTGACGCATGAATTCTTTCCGGTGTTTGGTTCGGCGAAATTAGACAGATCGGATTTCGTGAAATTTTTGTGAACACGACAGTGAGAAAACCGCGGGAAGGTTATAAATTATGGTCGTTTTATTGGCATTTTTTCATGCATTTTCATTTTTTTCACCGGTTTTTAACCCAAAAAGAACATTTCAGCTTTGATGCATATGAATATTTTTCGTTTTTGTGCGGCATTTTGTAATCAACACCCAGTGTAAGGTGTCAATTTGCGGCAAGCTGGCCCGTTTTGAGGAGACTGTTGTATCCTCCACAAAAAATCGACCACGTTTCAACATAGCATGTCTTCATTTTTCCTACATTTCTACACAGCATTTTTGGCCTGACAAGAACATCAGGATATGGTCACCGCAGACCCTTTTGGCTTAAGGTGTCAAAAAATCATTTTACACGTTGGCAAATTTGACATGGCCATGTTTATGTAGAATGGCCTTGTTGCCCATTTGCTGGTTGGATTTAAAATTTGGGATGAATGGCAGTTGGTCAGACTGTCAAGTTATTTCGAAATTTCCAGTTTGAATGTCCCTTGTATATTCGCCCCTGCCGTTTTTCTGTGTAAGACGACCAAGGCTTTGGAACATTACAAAGTGGAGTTTCAAAATCCCCGCTGCCCTGATGCAAACCGACGCACAGCCGAGGTGGGGCGGATACCTTCCAATAGTTTCGATTGGCTGCAAAATCGCCCAAAATAAGTGTTTTGGGTATTGAAATTGGGAATTGAAGTTGCCATGTTTGTTGCGACTCTGCAAATCCAGGGAATTGTCGTGGCGTCGTGTCCGTTAGCTGTTTGGCTCCCAACCAGCAACCCCAGCTGTTGCCATGATGCAGATGATCCCAGCCCCTATGGCCACCATGGCCATTCCCGTGCAGGGACCAATGCAGGGAGCCATGCTGCAAGGGATGCAGGGCGCGGTGCCAATGGGCATCCAGGGCATCCAGGGCATCCAGGGCATCCAGGGCATCCAGGGCATCCAGGGCATCCAGTGTCAAGTCTTGGTGCCTGTAGCCATGGTGAGTTTTCCCATCGCCTCGCCAGCTCCATCGACAGTGGCTTCCACCTCGGTCCCCGGCTCCGAGACCGGATCGGAAGGACTGCTGGAAACTTTGTTGGGTTGCAGAAAACGGGGAGTTCCCCACAAATTGGCGGTGTTTCAACGGGAAATTCAGTGATAACCTTTTTATTGGCAACCGATTTTTGGTCTTTTCTAGATACACACATGCATCATATTGACTTATTTACCAACCTTATTCCCCACCCTAGATCCTCCAGTGCTTGATTGGGAGTAGACATCGTTTCTGGGCTGGATGGCCATGCATCAAGCACTTGCAGCCTTGGAGGAATGATTTCAAGGCAGAGTTCGGAACTGGTCTCCGAGAGCGACTTCTCCTTAGCCTCGCCTTCGCGCGACGGCAGCGTGACGGCCACGAACGTCGGTGGCAGTGGCATCTTCGGATGCGTGTGGGACCTGTCCCAGCGCTCCAAGGGTTGCCGCCAAGTGCAGGAGAATGGGGCAAGAACCATGGGCGGTCTAAGGGCTGCTATTGGAAACTAAACCTTGCAAAAGAAGGGTTGGCGTTTCATGGTTTTTCCAAAAATAGGTTCAAACCCGAACATGTTTGAATGAAGATAACATTGTTTTCATGGGGGGCAATGATGATAAAGTTGGTCAATATACAATTTCCAGGTACCACGTTGTCGGACAAACCAAAATTTATATTAATGTTCAGTCACCAATATCCTACTTGGGACGGGATATAAACTAATATGTGTGTGTATGTGGGGTATGTGGATGTGGAATTATAATGAACTATCACCATCGCTATAAGTATAACTGGCTAAACTAATACCGTAGTTCAACTTGAATAAATTACGACTTCGTCAACACAGGTTAAACTTTGCTTGTGGTTTCCGCAGTGGATGCTCCAGGAGACCTTGCAAAGTTGCGGAGATTTGGAGCGTTCCCAGCTGTCTTTGGAGCTCAAGGGACACGTGTGGCAGGCGGCGCGCTCCGCCTGTGCCAACTACGTCTTGCAGAAGTTCATCCAAGTCTTGCGCCACTGGGTTTCAGCAAATTTCAGGAATTGACCAGCAAAAGGGTCTGCAATTTACCCATGAGGCTTTCACTGGTGAAGATTGAGTAGCTTCGTGGTTTAGTTTTATTTTTCAAGATTTTTGGAAAAAATACGCCAACGATTTGCCTGCAAGGGATTATGGGGTTTCCGAATATGGTGACATTTTCTTGACCATTGAGGCAATGATCATTTTAGATAATACCTGAAAATACATGATTTATTTTAGCTCAAGATGGATGAGGGTCAAACCCGGGATTTTCTCTGCCTGGGCTGTTTGATTGGGAGGGACCATTTCTGTGGCACATGACATCGCTTTTTGGGGGCAACCCTCCCAGCCATGAAGTATATTTAGGATTTGGCCATGAAGGTGTTGGCACTTTTTGGGATACGCAATTTGGGATTGACCAAACATCAGAATTCTGGAATCATGGTGACAATTCATACAGCCCGTTTCTGGTTTGAAGACATTTTTTCTTTGGCTTTACTACATCAAGTTTCCATCATCCCACTCATGCTAGGCTTGCATGAAGATGGTTTGGTATTGACCCAATTCAAAATGTGGGTAACGTATTCCCTTCCCCCTAATATGAAATACCCACCACATGGCCCCCGAAAATGTTTTGATGACTCCATCATCTATAGCTGTTGGTGATATCCTGTATCTTGACAACATCCAATGGACGCACATTAGATCCTTTTGAATCCTCATTATTATGTATATATGTATATACATACTGTACATACTGTACATTTGTTTTTCATGGTCTGGTTCCATTGGATCGTAAAACGGCTGAGTGACGTTTTTCCGCAACGTTGGTGCCCTAGGACCCCAAGCCTGCCAGTTCATCATTGATGAGTTGCTTCAGCAAAAGAACGAAGTCACCGATCTGGCCCGTCATCAGCAACTTTTCGCTCTCGAGCCATCGTGAACAGAGATACTTTCGGGCGTTGAAAAAGTGATGGAACCAGTACACATTACAGGATTCTTAGATATGGAGGTTTCCTAAAATGGGGGTCCCCCTAAATCATCCATTTTAATGGGATTTTCCATTGTAAACCATCCATTTTTGGGTACCTCCATTTTAGGAAACCCCCATATTTCAAGCAATGAACATGGGATTCTAGCCGTGGGTGTGATTCACCAATTCTTGGGGGTTCCCAGCCGATGCGCCAACTGGCCTAAGCCCAGCCAAGAAGCGGCTTGAGCATCTCCAGTTTCTTTGGGCTTCCAGTGATGTGACATCAACCCACTTGCTGGTTGATGTAAAAAGAGGGGGTGACGTTTTGGGTTTTAATATCATTTTAATAGAGCTGAGTGTCTAATGTAAATATACATATATATATATATAATATGTATAATATATATATATATACACCTGATATATAGATGGAGAAATCCTTGTTTTCAGTCACTGGGTGGCAGTCCCAATATGTGGACTGTCAGATCAAGGCTCCGGCCGTGGCCATGCAGGATCTCCTGTCATTTTTTGGGGGGTGTTGTATTTTTTTGAATGACCCACTGTGATCCAAAACAACAAATATTAATAGTTGATAATTGCTGGTTATGATTACAATCGAGGATTACAATATCAATAGACTAATGAATTTTATTCAGAGATACTGTATGTTTAAATCCCCCTTTGCAACCCAGCAACTAGGGCTATAAGCCAGGTCATGATAATGTTGTATAGAATCCCATAATTCTATTGATTGTTGTATCATAAGCGTACCGGTTACCATAAAACTGGGAGACTGGTCGAATTTCAATTTTTGAGAGGATTCATTCAACCCTTGAAAGATGGGTTAGAACGGCCATTAGAATCCTCCATCATGATCCATTTTTTAGTGGCTATACTATGGTGTGTAACCAATTTTGCAACGAACTTGACCCCCGAGTTTTTCAGGAAACTTCTAGCAATTTTACTAGCACAATTATAATCAACTATGATTCTTTTTTGGGGCTTTGCCAAAAATCTACAGGTACCAAACCCATACCTGGGGCCCAGGTATGGAATCTTCTGTTGTAATTCATTATGTAATGTCTGTACTATTGAACTTAATAGTGAGTATAAGATCGTCACAAAAAACAATAGGGATAGACTATGGTATATAATCCTTTATGATGGATATGAGTTTCTCAGATAGTTCTGCCGCACTTTTGCTTCACAGTTTGGAGAATTGCCAAGGTATGGCTGTCGCATTTTGCAGCGTTTGTTGGAGAATTGCCACGTGGAGCAAATGGAGCCTGTTGTGGAGCTGTTACTGGCTGAGGCCTGGGGGAATATGAAAGCATCGATCGTCCTGGGAGTACGGGGGAGTACTTGCAAGAAAGCATGGGAATATGGGAATCTTTGTTAACAAATTGAAAAATTGGATTGATTTTGCGAATATCTCAGCTGGAAATCGTTGTTTTTGCATATGTTTTCGCAATCATATATATGGGGGTTTCAACTATATAGACCTTCCTGAA
This sequence comes from Symbiodinium sp. clade C Y103, assembly GCA_003297045.1. Classification (NCBI taxonomy): domain Eukaryota; class Dinophyceae; order Suessiales; family Symbiodiniaceae; genus Cladocopium; species Cladocopium sp. clade C. The sequence goes on along the minus strand of BGPT01003477.1, from coordinate 25,268 downwards.
ACCAATCCAATGAGCAGGAACAAAATTGACTGGCGACACTCTAAAATCGAAAGATGGTGAAAATTGATCAAAGTCTGAAAGCTTATCAAGGCTAAAGCTACAGCTATACAGCTATACCTTGCTTCTAGAAAGTTTGGGTGGTGCTGATGTGGTCACCAACGGAATCGCTCACCACTTCTTACACCAAATATCTTGATGCTGTACCTCTGTTTTCGATAATGGATATTTCGAAAGTTCACCATCTACAGCCCAAACCTCCATTTTCAGACGGACAAACAATTGGAATGGTGAAAAACTGTTGCTGTTGCTGTTTATTTGTGGGCTTCCAGCTCTACCTTTTTCTTTACGTCAGGCGATGACATTGGTGCGCCACAGCTATGGGACCTTTGTGATGCAGGTCATCTTAGACTTCGGGACGGAGGAGCGCTGGCTGAAATCTTCATGGCCTCGGCAATTGAAAAATGTGGTGGATGACACAGGGGAATTTCAACATTTTTTTAGCATATTTAAGCTTAAATTGATGATATTCGCCTTCACCTGTCCTATTTTTCAGAGTTTCATCCCATGTGTCCCGAAGTTTCAACATGACATTGGGATGAACCGAGAGTAAACTCGGCATTGCCTCATGGCCACCTCTGGCGTTGAAGATGGCCAACAGCAAAGTGGGAAGTCACCAAGCCAGCTGGATCCGTTCCTGAAAATGGGGAAGGCCCCCCCCCCAAATTTCTGGCCATTTTGATAGAAAAATACTGCTTAACCACTGGATGGAATGGGGTATTCCTTCAACTATCCGTCCTTTTTTAGAATATTCAACCCTCAAATCTGATTTGTGCGATCGATTGAAGTTTCCCCAAAACTGGCCTACAAAAACCCAGCTTGGTGGGCGGCATTTGGAAGCTTTTGGAAAGTGTAGCAGGTGATTTCTACGTAGATCAAACACTTTGCACAACTAGTAATCATTCCAACAGCAATGACAGAGGAATAATGATAATGATCGTGATGACAATATATAGCAATGATAGTGCAATTATAGAATGATGATCATCAGAACAGAACATCATCAGAATAACAATGGTACACAAACAAACAAACATAATCAGAATGATGATAACAATAGTAATTATGATAGATATATCATACCCATAATATATGTATATAAATTTATGTATACATATATATATATATGTATATATATGTAAATTGATGTACATTAATGTATATGAATGTATATCAATGTATATGAATGTATATGAATGTATATGAATGTATATGAATGTATATGAATGTATATGAATGTATATGAATGTATATGAATGTATATTAATGTATATTAATGTGTATATATATATATATGTATATGTCTAATGATTCTGCTCCTCCAGCCTTTTGGTAGAGTGCATGGCACCTTGGTGTCGTCAGGAGCAGCGTGAGAAGCTGGGTATCACATTGCTGGAGACCTTGAAGTCGACTTCGCAGGATGAAAACTGTGCGCAGGTCCTTAGCAAAGCCCTGCAGCATGCGCCACAGAAGGTGGGCTGTTTCTGGTGCGGTTGGTGCTAGGAGTTTTTGGGCTGTAAGCCTTATTGCATATGTACATTTATCTACATGTATGATTGTAAACGGATATAATACATGCAGGTATGTATGTATGTATGTAATGTAATGTAATGTAATGTAATGTCATGTAATGTAATGTAATGTAATGCAATGCAATGTAATGTAATGTAATGTAATGTTATGTTATGTTATGTTATGTTATGTTATGTTATGTATGTATGTATGTATGTATGTGTGTGTGTATGTATGTATGTATGTATGTATGTATGTAATGTATGTAATGTATGTAATGTATGTAATGTATGTAATGTATGTAATGTATGTAATGTATGTAATGT
>BGPT01003477.1:0-23366 GCA_003297045.1 Symbiodinium sp. clade C Y103 | reverse complement strand
TGTAATGTATGTAATGTATGTAATGTATGTAATGTATGTAATGTATGTAATGTATGTAATGTATGTAATGTATGTAATGTATGTAATGTATGCAATGTAATGTAATGTAATGTAATGTAATGTTATGTAATGTTATGTTATGTTATGTTATGTTATGTTATGTATGTATGTATGTATGTATGTATATATAGACACATACATACATGAATTGTGAACACGTCTAAACCAGCAGTAAAATGGAAATATAGCGATAAAAAGGGCATTGCTGAGTCAGGTGGGAAACAACCCATATGTAACGAATGTAGCCCAAATGGGAATATTCTATGTAGAACTGGGTTATTTCAGACTCCAACAGAACCCACATTTTCTTTGACTAGCAGATCTAAGCTACAGTACGTGATTGGGCTTGTGGCATTTGGTCATTGCTTGATATGGCTGGCTGCGGAATTCCCTGGGATGCGGCTTGGGCTTGGGGGCAGTACACCTGGTGTTAGTCCAAAAAAATGGTACATCCCAAAAATGGTCCAAGATGTCATATTGAGAATGATGCTTAACCACCAAATTTAGGGGCAGTAAGGGGCACAGCTCGCAGTAGCAGAGTTAAGTGCCTCCCCGCTCAACTGATGTCGACTGTTTTGTGGGAAGGTTAGGGTTGTAAAGATATGTTGTGATCTAGCATGGGGTATATAACAATCGAATCGCAAATTTGATGACTTAAACGTACGACCAATGGTTAAGACTCGTCCGCAAAAAACGTGGCTGTTGGTGGGTACTAAAGGCTGTCTAGAAAGCCACACATTATTTGGGAGGTCACTTTTGATAGGCGTTATCCCGTTCCATATAGATCCAACATATTTCCATCATTCACTGGCTCAGTCCCAATTTTTACTAGTCCAGGAAACCTCGAAATCCCCTTAATTCATTCTTTGCTTGTTGGTTGAATCCCTGTTTTCACACAATTCGCCAACGAAATCACTTTTTTCATCACCTGGTGTGCTGCTTAAACCACAATTTTTCTTTGCGTTTTCCAGGAGACCTTGGCTACGGCCATGGTGCCACACCTTCCCCAAATGGCGCGCGGTCGCCATTCGCACCATGCGGTGCTGCCGGTGTTGCAACTGCTGCCGGAGGTGGGGATTTCATGGAGATTTAACCCTCAAAAATGGTGATTTAATGGGATTCTAACGGGATTCTAAACGGGATGTTATAGTAGGACTTAAGCATCAATTGTAAGGGGTTTTATGGGTTTTTAACCACAAAAAATGAAGGAAATCATTGATGAATGATGGTTGTTTGATTGTCAAAAGGCGGTTGTACTGTTATACTACTTGTTCACCCCATTTCCTTCAGCGGGCTAAGTGGGGTTAGTCCTTTTATCAGTGGGGTTATAACCCACTTGAACTTCCTGGAGTGAACCACCAAGTATTGTATGAGAATCATCATGCAAGTCCCCATAAAGACAGCACGTTTTCCAGGATGTCATAGATGATAATTACTTCATAATTGCTGGATGATGATGATGATGATGATGATGATGATGATGATGATGATGATGATGATGATGATGATGATGATGATGATGATGATGATGATGATGATGATGTGATGATCATCGTCATCGTGAAACGGACTCACAGATTGGCTGATATTTCCATTTTTGCATATCCAGGCCACTTTCCGAGGAATTCATCTGGAATCTTTTTTTTTTGATGTGCAATGCAAATGTGGCAACAATAATGACAATCATTGTAATCAATCATGTTTCCGGCCAATGCCTTGAACCTCCAAATGGGACTGTTTCAAGGATTTCCCTGAGGATGAACATCCACCAAAACACAAGCTAGTTCTACCTGTTCAAACCAGGCAATTCCGGTGTGAACTGTCCCAAACCCAACTTCATTCATAAATCGACCATGACTTTCGGTCGATGTTCCGAAACCGGTCGGTGGTTTCAATTGAGCAGTGGCTGCTAACCCCCCTGTTGCTTGATGATTAGTTCGCGGATCATACGAACCATGACATTGGGGATTATCGCAATTCATTTGGGAGCTCTCTAGTAGCCAACCAGTATCAAGGGACGTCTTCAAACGGGTTTTGAACACTGCGACATTTTCTCTTTCGACCCCTATTTTGGGATGATCCATCGAAAAAAGTTTCTCGCATAGATCAATGGATTGGTTAATGGCAAAATTTACAGGAAACCATGGATTTTCCCATCAAATACAGGGGTTTCCAGTAAATTTTGCCTGAAACCAATCCAGTGAATAGAATAGAAACTTATTGGGTTGTCTCAAGAATTGCAATTCCAAATCCAATGGTGTAAAAAATGTTTTTCCCCGGAAACCTCCAGGATGTTGGGGATGATACTAATCTTACAATTTCCAGGTTTCCAACTTCTTCCTATTTGGGGGTTGCTGTAAATGATTGTGGTTATCATGATCATTTGCTACTATTGTACTCGATGAGATATTAATGTTCCTTGTTATTGTTACTGTTAATTACTACATATTACTACTACCGTTTCACGATGATGACGATGATGATGATGATGATGATGATCATCATCATCATCATCATCGATAGTTCTCCCCTATGTCTCCCGTTAAAAAGACATGAAAAACGTGTGAATCATTGAGATTCAACCAAGGTCCTCAAAGGTGAACCCAACAGGGTGAATCTTCACCATCCATGATTGGTGGGGTCAGCGTTTTATGGGGAGGTAGGTGGAATCTCCACGTTTTTTTAGCATCAATCGTCGTCAATTGTCATCAATTTTCGTCAGGTATCATAATTTGTCCAATATTAACGACATGAGCAACCACATGATGAACCCCATTTTTAACCACATTGTTGACACTTGATGAACGTACCCATCATCAACAAATTAGTGCTCATTGATGCTCATTGCATTATCCCAAATTTTCGTTAAACATCCCATTCAACCCCCAGAAGTTCCATTAAATCCAATTGAACCCAATTAAAACCAATTAAACCCAAAAAAACCCAATGAACCCCTTTTTCTTAACCCTTCTGTTGACCCACTTAAGCCCCAAATTGTCTCACTTAGACTTCATAAAGAATGGTTAGGTATCTCCCTATAATGTCCTCAATCTCATCTCCAATGTCCCTATGAATCACTAATCATTATTAACCAATCAATAGGTATCGAGTATAGTGATTCAATCGGTGATGGTTAATGGTGAATTGATCATTATTAACCTATGATCATTATGAACCTATGATCATTACTAACCTAGGATGATTATTAACCTATGATCATTATTAACCTAGGATCACTACTAACCTATGATCATTATTACCCATTAATATCACTATTATCAACCACTCAACTCTCCTGATTTTTCCGTTAGGCCGAGCTGAATCGGGCCATGACGCTGCTCTCGCAGAAAGCCACGAAGCTCTGGGCTTCACGTTATGGGCGCCTCGTGGTGTCCCTTGGTGTGCTCGGAGGGGGTTTAGGATGGGAAGAATGGTGGGATGTGATGGAGATTTGATGGAGAGTTAATGGGATTTAATGGGATTTAGTGGAATTAATGGGATTTAATTGGGAGTTTATGGGATATAGGACAATATAGGATTTCAGCAAGAATTATTGGACCGTAATGGGATATAACCAATAACTATGCCCAATGGGTCTGTCGGAAAACGGGGTGATATACAGCCAAGTTACATCCAGCTATTGTTGGGTAACATGAGGTTCTACACTCCGTTAGATTCGAGGTTTTCCCCTACCCTCTGGTAATCAAACGTGGCAATTGGAAATCCACCATTTATAGATGATCTTCCCATTAAAACCTCCATTTATAGGGGATTTCCCAGCTAGCCACGTTTGATTACCAGAGGGTAAACGTTGAGGAAAAAACATGTTTGAAGTCAACGGAAAATGATCAATTCGTGTCAAACTGATCCAAGAAACAGACTGTTTGGGCTGGAGAACATCAATCTTGGATGGGAACAGAAGAGGACCAGGATGAAACGGACGGAGTCTTGACCGAGCAAAACGGAGGGGTCTGTTCCGTCATGGGGGGTAGCCCAGTTCTCATCCAGTTGTCATGGATGGCCATGACTTAGTATAGGTCAACAACCCTGGTGACGACTGGGGATGCCCATGACTTAAGAATGCCCAAATGTGACTTTCCGGAGTCGTCAGTTCGGCTTTGATGGGGCCACTATTGCGAGGACTCCATGCATGACACCTTTTAGGCAACAGCCATCTTTTTGGATCAAGACATTGTTGACTAAAAAAAATCAAGGATGGCTGGTGACTATATATATGTATATATATACACATGATTGTATATATGATATCAATATAAATTATGATTCATAATATAAATACACATGTATGTATGTATATATACACATATTTCCAATCATCATTCGCAGGAAGAATTCTTTAGCTTTTCTGCGGTTTTCGCCTCTGCTCCATGGCCAGAACTTGCTGTCATTTCCCGTTATATTCCCATGAATTTTGTTGAACTCCCCGCATTCCAGAGAATTCGCCCATGAAATCCCATTCAATCACCATTTTTGCCAGTGAACTCCCAGTTTTCTCTGGTTCAAGACTCATTTTCAGACCGAGGAAAGCGATTCCGAGTCTCTACCTGCAGTGCTGTAGCCTCACTCGCCGGGAGGCAGCGGTCTCCAGTCGCAACTGAGGAGCCGAGGAGCCCAGGCAGACCCGGCAGACCCAGCAGGGACAGCTCTCAGCGAGGATCCAGCACTTTTTTTTTGCAACATTCCTTGAAATCACCTGGGAAACGTCTGATATCTTTTTGTTTTTTTTTGACATCTGGGATGAACATAGTGAAGTTTCAAGCGGGATTTGTTGTGGCGATGGTTTTTGAATATGAACCAATGAAGCAATCAATATTATCAATCATGAACATCATGAACAGTGGGCATTATCATCAAGAAAAGAAGCAGGTAGGAAGTGATCAGCTATAGCTGATATCTTGACAGAGTAGAAAACCGACTTCTAGGAGCCTCCTTTCTAGTAGCTCTCGTCATTGGATCAAGAGCCGTGAAGATTGGATGCTTTCAGATGGTCAAAACCAATGAGTTTTCCATGCGTTTTCGGGGATGAAGATGTATAAATCAATCCCAGCTATTTATGCCGGGTTTTGACCCATAGTCCCATAGGCAAATCTAGAAACTGCCAGTCAACCTGTGGACTGGCTGGGGGGTTGCAGCTTGGGAGACCCTGTTTCGGGAGTGGCCCCATGCCGAACTCGTTGGAAAGACTTCCTCAAATGCGGGTTCTGCTTTCAGATCATATCATAATTTTCAAGTAGAAACATGGGATGATTGGGGGTCGAACTCCTCAATTCTGTCTTCAAGCCCGATTCAGATACAACTCTAGACTCTAGCCATTTCCCAGATGTGTACCAAAAGTGGAGCCGTCGTGGCAAATAAACCTGTTCATCGTCCAAGATGGCAATGGAAAATCCGCCATTTGAGAAATGATTTGCATCTTGAAATTTGTGATTTCCCGGCCATGTTTGATTGCGAGAGGCTATGTACAAGTGTTGTTTACTATCAAAAAGTGATAAATGGTGCCCTTTTTTTCGACAAAGACTGGGGTACCCCATTCCATCCATTGGTTTAACCCTCAATTGGTGCATCCCCAGTATCCCGTATTTTCTGGACTGAGCCATGTCAAGCGCGTGGATTTCAGAAGAGAGTTGTTCCAGGGTCAACTTAGTCAACTTGCCAGGCGTTCTCGTAGTGTCACTTGCAGAGACCGTGAAGTTGACGCGTCGAACGTAGAACTCCCTAGATTGGTTTTTAATTATAGGGACCCCTTAATGATGGTACCCGAATGGTACCCCTATCTCCCATCAGAAGCGCCAATTGTTTTTGGATGCTTATGAATTCCATTGACCAAAAAAGATGATTCATAGCTGGCTCCTGAGGGTCATTAGCATATGCTTGTTGGGTTCCATTGATTTCTAGCGATTTCAAGGGAGGTCCCACCATAGATGAAAGGGGCAAGCCTCCCAGAAGTTTCGATGACGAATCCATGGATTTGTATGTCGTGGGGGTGTCAGCTGGGTACTCCCCATCTACAATACGAGCTCTAGGATCCATTCCTAACACCAGCATCATGAATCCGTCATATGGTTTTTCCTTTAAGCAACATAATCGTAATCTCACGCCAAAGTCCGTGTTATCCACCTCACATACCTTCTCAATAAGACTTCATGATAAGAAGTGTGATCTCATTCATTTGCAGGAATATTCATTCGCAACAATATATTTACTAAGATAGACATGCTTATCTTCTTCTAAATCGATGTTTCAAAAGGCATTCCTAAACTTCCATACATGATGACTTTTGTGTTCGAAAATTATAAGTTTCTAGGTTAAATACTGTACCTGACCTAAACCTCCACCCGCCACCACAACCTGCACAGTAAGCCAAATTTTTGAAGTTCCAAGCCCTAACTTAACAACATACTTTTGACCAACAAAGGGACTTCAACCAGAAGACTCGATGGCTTGCAAAAGAATGACTTTGTTCAAGACTGAAAGCGACTGTAATGCATCTATGTTCACTGCGAGAGAAGCCTGGCAAATACAAAAAAGATTGCATTGCGACGTTGTGGCAGGGCTCGCGAAAGGGCGGGTCTCTTCACCCCAGGCATCATTGCTCGCCGCGGGGAGGCCAGTTTTGTCGACAGCGGACGCGGCAGACGTGAGATACACCTGCGCCGCGTCTGCACTTCCGGTTGTGTTTGAAAGTTTGAAAGCGTACAGCTGGGTGGTCCTTCCACTTTGTGAACTCACTGGTTAATGGTATATCAATGGATTAGTCTTGAGCCACACATGGGCAAAGAAACACCATCTAGCTGAGTCTCATTTGTCATATTCAAGCTCAGCTATGACTTATGACTACTTTTTCCCGGCTCAGTTGTCGACTTCACTGACTTCGCGTGTTTCCTCAGTGGTTTGATCACCCAGTCGTCGCGTTGCCACATTGCCACGATCGGAGATTCAGTGACTCGGCTGGCCAAGAAGCGTGTTGCCGAGTCTGGCCACCTGGATGACCAGCCCCCATCCTTCGTTTAGAAGAAGCTACCGGGTTTGGGAAAAGATGTCGTGGTTCCAAAAAAAATCAAACATGGAAAATTTTTATAGTTTAATTCTGAAAAAAAATGGGACATTGATGGGGACACATCAAAGGAAGTGAGTCTCTTGGAAATGCTTTTCGGCATCTTTTTGGGTGTAAACTATTGGTGATTCCAAGCCATCTTTCCGGAATCAACTTTAGGGCATGGGACATTTCAGGACATTTCCGAAGCTGAATGAGTCAAGTATGTCGTGGGGGGGTCCCATTGTCTGGGGTTGGAACCCCAGTCTGGCCTAGAAAAATGTGGTTGTCAGCACAGCCCGAATTCAGCGACGGCGGTCCTATTTTTTTTGGTCCTGGTGCTCTTACGAGCGCAGGCCTCATAGCCTCCGCAGTCCCCTCCTGCCGATTTTGCAGTGGTAGGCACCGCTTGGTGTCCGTCCTCCGCATGGGACGATTTTGGCACGGTGGAATTCGATGTAAAGGCCTTCGCCCAATAAGGCAGCGCAATTCAGGAGCCAAACCCAATCCACAGTTTTTTTTTGGTTCGTTTGGCCCTGGCAATTGCCAGCTATGCAGCTTCCTGTCTAGCTTTCCATCCCATTGCCGCGCCCAGCACCCCTTTCCCGGCAGTGGCCCTGGGCAGTCTGGGGCCGGTCTGTCGGGATGCGTGGCATTTTGGGTTACTTCCTCAGCTACTTCGCCCGGACGAATGCGATTCATGGGGATAGCTCGAAATTTCTGTGAGTTTTCCATTGAGTTTTCCATAGGTTTCTTGATCTTTGTCGGTTTGAGTGTGTCCCAAACCTGAGGGCATAACCCACCCAAGTCAGTGAATCGCGAGCAGCTAAAAGACATCCAACAACCAGAAATCAGAAGAAAATCTTCAAAATAACAAGAAATCAGGAGAAAATCACCAGAAATCCAACAAGGATATAGACTTTTTGAGACATCCCCATCTGATGATTCCAGTGGGTACCTGCTCGAGCTGTGCCCAAGCCGGACGGCCAAAAAAACGGTGGAGAGGAAACATGGGGATCTGCGAAAAATAGAAAAGGTAATTTCACCATGAACATATCTATACAATCTATATAGTCTACAGAGCACACACACACAGATGTATATACAGTATATGTATGTATATATACTGTATATAACATATATAGTATATATTATATATACATGTGCAACCCATAGAAATGGTGATTGAGGGGATGGTTTATTATTGGATTTACCACATTTCCCCCCATATGGCCACGAAAACTGGGGTAAATTATGATAATCTGGATGGAATTGAGGATACCACATTTTTCCGACAAACCCACATCGTCTTCCCGTTAGGGGAATTGACACTTGGCGGACTTGACCCGAAGCCTCTCTTTAGGGGTTTGTTGGTCAAACAAAATCCAGGTATACCTGGTATATACCAGGTGTATACCAGGTATACCTCAAACTTGGGATCTGAATTGCAACAAAAAAATAAGCTTCCTGCAGGTGGACGACTTGGGGGTTTCGGATGTTTTCGGACAGCCATCCATGGCTCTCAGTGTCTTTTTCAGCCCGCCCGCTTGGATGATCCTCCAAGGATATAAGCACCACACATTATGGCCTAGATTCGTGGCTCGTAGGCCGGTTATATACTCGGTCATGCATCACTTATTGTCCACTTGTAAAACAAAATGTAACTGTGGATCTTTCAACTAATTAAATATCTGTACAATATGTCTATATATATACATTATAGAATATGTGTTTCTACATTTATAAGCCTATATTTAACTGGGAGGTGATATGGGCCATGGCCATGGCCATCCCCCAAATGCCCCGGCTTCAGGGGCTTCCTGAACAGCTTGTTCTGTTGGACTGGCGTCTCCAAACTCTGGAGACAGGAGGTCCCGCTGAGATTGGGACCTGAATGGAGGTCAAAACCAACCATGTATACGGGGATATCATGGGGATATCATGGTGATATGGTGGAGATAAAATGGTGATATAATACGGATACAATGGGTTTATAATGGAGATATAATGGAGATATAATGGAGATGTCATGGGGATAGCAACAAAATGTGATTTGGGATTATTTGGATCAATTCTGCTGCAATCTGGTACCCTCCAGTGGCCTGAAATATGGCACTGGGGACTCCTCGAACCAACAGGGGGCATTAGTATTTAAATAGGAACAACATAGAAGAAACATGGTGGATTTTCCTGCCATGTTTGGTTTATATATGGTTTCTATATGTATGAGATGGTATTCTAGAGTTGTCGCATACCTTTGGGATCCTTTGGGTGGGTTCAGCTTTTTCCCCACCTGCCAGGTGAGGGTTACTAGATTTTATCACAGCTGCGCGGGGGGGGGGCGGGGGGGGGGGGGACAACATCCCGCTTACTCCCGCCTCCTCCTCCCGCCTCCTCCTCGCCAGCTCCAGATGGCAGCAGGCACTGCCGGACCTTATCTGCCAGCTCCAGATCGCAGTGGGCACTGCCGGACTTCATCTGCCAGCTCCACATCGCAGTGGGCACTGCCGGACTTCAAGTGCGAGCTCCAGATTCCAGTGGGCACTGCTGGACTTCAACCGCGAGCTCCAGATTCCAGTGGGCACTGCCGGGCTTCAACCGCGAGTCCCAGATCCCAGTGGGCACTGCCGGACTTCGACCGCGAGCCCCAGATCCCAGTGCGCACTGCCGGACTTCGACCGCGAGGTCCAGATCGCAGCGGGCACTGCCGGACTTCAACCTGTGTACATGCCAGAAAGAATGCCAGATAGAATGCCGGAAAGAATGCCAGAAAAAATGCCAGATAGAATGCCAGAAAGAATGCCAGGTAGAATGCCAGAAAAAATGCCAGATAGAATGCCAGAAAGAATGCCAGATAGAATGCCAGATAGAATGCCAGAAAGAACGTCAGAAAGGATGTCAGAATACATCCCAGAAAGAATGCCAGGTAGAATGCCAGATAGAATGCCAGATAGAATGCCAGATAGAATGCCAGATAGAATGCCAGAAAGAATGCCAGAGAGAATGCCAGAAAGAATGCCAGACAGAATGTCAGATAGAATGCCAGAAAGAATGCCAGAAAGAATATCAGATAAAATGTAAAAGAGAATGTCAGAACATATGCCAGATAGAATGTTAGAGCATACGTCAGATAGAATGTCAATTAGAATGCCAGAGTTGTCCTCTCCTCCTCTTCCCTGCCAGAAAGTTTTGCCAGAAAGAATGTCAAAATCTGTATCACACTATATGCCAAAGAAAGTCTCATGGTGGGGACCACTCGAAGAAAGTAATTTAAAACAGATCTTTTCTATCACCCTGATAGTATTGGAAATTTATGATGGACAACAGCAAACAACTGTAGCGTTTGGACCTATGGAAATCCAAACGTTAGATCCCCCCCGGAATGAGCAGATCTCCACTGCTGGGGTAACCCACCCTCCAAGAATTGGATGCTATTTGGAGTAGGATGGGTTTATCAATGGGGCGATAACCTTGGACGGGTTTCAATTGGTTAATGTTGGATGTTAAAATGGGTTTCCCTCTGACCTTGGGTTTCTCAATGGATCAATCAGATCCAGGCCATACCTGGCAAGCAAATCAAACTGCAGTCCGGCACCAGCGTGCAGGTTTCCGCAGAGGCAACGATGGTGCTGCCTGCCTCTGATCGGGAAATGGTTCACTTCACCTTGCAATTCCCTGGTACTTGGAGCTTCATTCAACTGATGGTTCCTGTGAGGTATTGACCCATTCGTTTTCCTTCCCAAAAAATCCATCAATGGATTGATTTCAGAGAAACTCTACAGGAACCCTAGAGTTTGACCATCAAAATTATTTCAGTTTCCTGTCCCATCAAAATGCAGGGAATCAGTGGCCGGAACGCTTGAATCCCTTCATTTTCCCTGAAAGAAACAACTTCCGGACTGTGCAAAAAGCAAATCTTTCCTGTTTCCAAGCGAAATCTAGCACATTTTTTCAGACTTTTGCCATGAACTTCTCCAACCTCTATCAACACGTGGCTTTGCGACAGCTCGAGTTGGGGATTACTTGGGAATCTCCCCCTAAGCAAAATCCGAGTGGACCTTCCGCCAGGCAAAGTCAGCCTCAAGCAGCGGATTTCGGCCCAGCATGGAAAGGGAGGCCAAGAAACCTCTGGATTTGAGGAGTCCAAAAAGTGCAGAACACTGGAAATTCCAAGCTACAAATTGCGAAATAGAAATGTGTGGATCCAGGAACTTTTGATGATTTTTGTGTTTTTTTTTGGCGTTGTAGAAATGAAAAGTAGTTCTATAGTTTTGATGGCTTTTGCATGACGAAACTTATGAAAACGGCGTGGAATCCACACGAGGCAAGAGTTGCTCTGCCGGGCGGGCGCCTGGAACGTTTACCTGAACTACTTGGAGGCCACAGCTTGGGAACAATGGTCACATTTTTATTTGTTAAGAGTCAATCTAGATTCTGAAGTTCATACATGTATGTAAATCTGATGTTGGGTACATATAATCATGACAATGTAGATATTGTAGTTATATGTATATATATGCCTATGTACATATGGATATATAAACATATGCTCTATTTGTGATATGTACCCTTTGGTTATTTAACAGTTCGCCATGGAAAACCACACCACCATCTTTAAGTTCGGGAAATCACCATTTTTATCATCTATAAATGGGTCATGGCTTCCATGGCTATGTTAGTCATAACCAGAGGGTATATATATAAAATATTATAATAATGATTATACATACAGTATATAATTATCCAGTTCTCTGAAACATGGAAAAGTCCCACCATTTATTGTCTGACTTGGCAGATTCACTCTATGTATATTATATCAATAGAAATATGTGCTGTTGACCCTTTACACCTCTCTTTATACATCACACAGCGCCAGGTCTCTACCGGCCGGATCATATCGAGGCTTGCTGCGAAAATGTGGCGGTTCAGTTCGGAGTTATCAGGAAGTAAGAACCAACAAAACTGGAAAATAAACCGTCATCTACATATATACATAAATCAATATATATATATGTATAGATGTAGATATGTAGATATGTAGATCATCAATTTGTTAGTAAAACTATACGAAACAAAAAACAGCAAATACATTTAAAAAGGATTGGAAAATCATATCAAACCCTTTCTAACTAATACATGATTAGTCATCATGAAAACGGGTGAATAAAACTGCAAATCTATCAATGTATTAGTTCCATAACATGATGATTGCTATGATTTGAGGGTGGAAAGTGGGCTTCTGCTGGATCAATAGCGACTGTGGACTACTCAGTACTCTATGGACGGGGAAGCCTGCCCTGAAGCAGGAGGTTTGGATCCAAATACCGCTGCCTGTGTATTCCAGAAGTTCCAAAACCCAAGGGCTCATCCAAGACAGACAGCAAGAAATTGTTTGCGATCGTTTCTGCAACCTTGTGGATGGACCTTTTCCATGCCGTGGGCACGGGAATTTTGCCAGCGGAATGAGGTGAGACACACTGACGGAATTGGCTTGAAAATTCAGAGGAAACCCCTCACATGGATGGTAGAATCCATCGGTTTCTGTGAATTTGTCTTTTAGCCAATCCATGATTAGTCATCCACAAATACCCACTCCCATCTGCAGCCTTCCAGCGTTCTTGCAGCCTGGGGCCGGCAAATCTGCAAGTAAGAAGCAGTATGGGTGAGTCTCAATATTTTTAGCAAACCCCAAAGGATAAAAGAACTGCAAGGTCCGGCTTGGAATATTTTGGAGGCCGAAATATGCATGTTTGTAACATTTTTGGAGGCCCACATGGAACAATATTGAGAGTATTTCCATCGAACAAACCTGGTCCAAAACGGAATATCCAAAGACCCCTCAAAATCATGAGGTCTAGAGGCTCTCGTCGCTTTTATGCTGGACATCATCCCAACTTTTATGTTTTTTTTGCCATTGCAAATGCGTTCAACCAAAAAAGTGGGTGAATAAGTTGGTAGTTGGTAGTACTGTAGTTGGTCTTTGTGGTTGATGGTTTGGGCCTTTGGTTGTGCCTGTCATCTGAGAAGGGAGTCTTGGAATGAAAAAACCCATGACGTCTACTAGTAGGCATGGCAGAATATTAGCAACCAGGTACTCGTAGCACCGAAAATCGATGCTTAAATAATCTTAAATATACAAAACATGACTTAAACAACATGACTGAAATATTGTGGGTACATTGGTACCCAGTGGTTACCCCAATCTGGGTCAGCACCAACTTGCTCTGGCCATGCGTCCGCCATGGCTGGTGCTGTTGTCGCCAGCAGCAGCATTGCAACCCAGTTTCAAGGAGCAGACCATACGAAGCATCAGTGCCAAGAGAAGTTGTTTTTTGAAGATTTGATGGAGATTCAATTGGATTCAGTGGTTTTTAATATGGTGGAATATATCATCAGCAATGATGGGCAATGCGGGTAATGTGGGTAATGTGTGTGTCTGAGAATAGGGTACGGGCCCGCCAATTAACGGGCATACATTTTGACAATAGTATAGACAATATTGCAAAAGATTAAATTCGTGGAATCACGCTTGAAATGGGCTTCAACCATTGGTTCCTTGAAACCAACTATTATTTCTAGTGGTTTTGATTCCAGAAACTGAATTTTCAACCACAAACATGCATAATAGCTATGACTTTTCTCCTAGTTTTGTTGGTTATAGATATCGGATGCTGCTGACAATAGATTGTCCAAAAACAGGGTAACCAGATGGAGGCGGTTGTATGCCGCTGTGGCTGCCAGGGTTCCAAGGTTCTGACCCCCTGGATGAGGTTAGGGAACATGACCCAACACGTTTATTTGGGTAGCAGCAAGTGGTAAAGATAAGCAAAGTAAGCAAGAAGTGGATGGTTGTTTAAATTCAGGATGTGTCACCAATGTCACCAACAGAGCTGGTAAATAGCTACTACTCGGCTTGGCCTGCTGCAATCCCCATGAAATCCTATAAAATCCCGTTGACATCCCCTTAGAACCCCCTTAAATCCCATAAAAAAATCCCATTATAATCCCATTAGATTCCCTTCAAATCCCATGAAAATCACATCAAACATTTCATGAAATCCCATGTAAACTGAGGGATTGCTCCTCGCAGGAGTTGCACTTGGAACTCTTCGCCAAGGATCCTGAGGTCCACCATGTGGTGCAAAACTTTTCCAACCCGTGGCTCCGAAAAATGGGGGGGACCTGGGGGACCCAGAGGACGAACTCTCTGAAAAGCCATTTTTTCATGGCAAGTGATGATCAACCAGTGGATACTTGGGGTTGTTTGTTTTTTGAGCGGAGCTGAGCAAAATTCAAGATTCTTGGAGATGACAGCTTTATTTTAGATTTTTGAATTCAGCAACGAGCATTGTGGCTAAGAAACATATCGGTGAAATGCTATAATGTGGTTGGAAAATATAGGGTGATTTTATGGGAATAAGCATCTGAACTGGTTATCGTGCGGCAACAATCCATAGCCTGGCGGAGAGTCCACCCTCAGAATTATCTACCCCCCGCCCTACTGTAATGGAGGATTTCAGATCTTGAAGAAACGCTTATATCCCATGAGTTGATTGGCTCTGAGGTATGATATACGGCCAAACTTCAAGAACTATCCTCACTCCAATCTCCTGCCAGAGTTCTTCACTGAAATTTTGGAGCTCCGGCTGCAGCGATGTTGGGGCATCGTTTATTTCTACTCCTTTTTTCTATCTTCAGTTTGTTGTTTATTTGTTGATTTATTTATTCATTAACATGTTATTTTTTCGTAAAGGAAAGCTATGTTGTTTCTGTCCAAACACATGATATTTCCCAGTAGAGGAAGTAATCCTTCATTGGTAGATGGTGCTAGCATATTCAGATGAAATAGCCATATGCATCCACAAAATACGAAAACATAAGATATTCTAAACTCAGCCGAGTCAAGGGCTGGCTTGTTCGGTACATCCACAGAAATAAGAAACCCGTTCGCCTCTCCTCTGCGCTTGACGAGTGCCACGCTGCATTTGGTTCCCCTCATGGTCTGGCTTCCAGCTTCAATACCGTGGTTGAAGACATGCGCCGAGAAGGCGCGCTCTGGAGCCAGACACCTGACTGCTCGGAGATGGCAGCTACCTCCCTTTTTTGGAACGCATCTCCTCTCTGCCAAAGGATTCTTCGAAGGATACACATGCAATTCATTGTCACATTCACATCAATCTAAGATCGCACATAGGGAAGCATCCCAAATTCCTCAACAAAGCAACAAATAGCAGCAAACTTTGTGCAACAACAATTTAAGTTAGTGCCATGATGGCGCAAAATGCCATCCGTCTGCATTTAGTGCCTAGTTGGCCGACTGGAACCCCAAGCCTCGGCCGGGGGGGGAAGTGCAGGCCGGGTCTCACCTACTGGTGTTGACCACATACCAAACCAACCGTTGGCCCTGAGACGTCCCTAAATGTGCTGGGTGAACGTCGAAGGCGCGAAGAAATGCCAGGAACACGAAACAAAACGCTTGGAAGGCCATTCCATTGCCATGCCCATGTTTATGCCCATTTTTTCGATGTTCTTGGAAGGTGCAGTGGATTCCAGATCATGGAGTCGTTCCCAGCCGCTTTCTGACGGAGAAAATTCCAAACTCACAGCTAATGAATTATCCACCAGGTCATGGCAATTAACTTGGCCACGCAACTGTCATCATCCCAATTATTAACAGGAGAAGAAACTTTACCTCTGTATATCCAACATATGATTGGATTACTTAACGGACATCAACACGGAATTATATATGTGTATTTTCACCACAGAGGATTTGAAGTACCATTGTTGGTAGCTGGAGCATATAACAACATGATACAACTAGGTATTTTCCACCTGCAACTGGATTATAAACTATGGTTCTTCCACATATATTCCACATGTAACTGTGGGTTATAACCAATGATTCTACAGCATGTGGTTCTGAAGGCCCCCCAAACCCCAGGGGCATTCCCGTGTTTCAAAACAACGAGGACATTTTGCACATGGAAGGCATGCCGCGCTTCATCGTGGAGGTGGGTTCGCTCCATGGACACTCGGCCATCCAGATGGCCACAGTGTTGGATAAGCTGCAGATGACGGAGGCCTGGGGATGTTTGTTTTTTTAAACCACCAATTTGAATGAACATCCCTAAAGCCCAAAATATCTGATTTCGATGTGTTTGTGGTGTTCGGTGATGTTTCTTCGAAAAAAAACACCACATTGATGGCTTAGAGGTTAGGACATCAATTTTCCATCAAAAAATCGCCATAACTGGTGGGTTAATCGTCCATTTTCGGACGCCCATTACCCATAATTGTTGGTGATATCAGTGATATCCCATCATATTCCCATAAAACTCAACTTACCCTCTGGTAAGCTAACAGGCCATTTTCAATAGCTATGTTAGTTTACCAGAGCGTAATCCCATAGATGATGTTTTCAACATGCTCTTGGCACGAACTTAACGATGACTCCAGCTTGGACAGGTTTTGGCCCAACTATTCCTGTACGGCGTGGCCAGCCTTGGAAACGGATACCCCATGTTTGGACAAAACCATTGAAACGCATCCCAGTTGGTGTAAACTCCGAAAAGATAGAACAGTGAAACCTACAAAACAATGATGAATCACTAGTCTGTCTTTGTGAGGACATTTTTTTTTTTTCTCTCTCTCTCTCTCTACATACGTACGTACGTACGTACGTACGGACGTACATACGTACGTACGTACATACGTACATACATACGAACGTACATACATGCATACATAGTTCATAACACTGGTTAGTTCATAACCCCAGTTAGTCACAACCAATATAAACCCTAAATTTGGTTGATCAAACCTTTGATGGTTTCGCCAGATCGCAGGTGCCCATCCTTTGCATTGATCCATTCACCGGCGATACCAACATGTGGGCGAGTTTCTTGGCATTTTCCAAATCGGGAGATGACTTTTCCATCTTCAAATCGGGAAATATCCATCAGAACTGAAGGAATGTATTGCGACGATTTCTTTTTGACGGGTTTTTATTTTCATTTTTTGAGTTACCTTCAATTAATCCACCATCTTGAGAATCTATTGGGGATGCTCGTTGTTTCTTTGGGGCCATCTTAAGCAAATTGAAGGCTATCAACAAGACCAAAGTGTGGGCGGCTGGGTGTCGCCTGGCTGAAGCATGCTGAAACGATTGGGCTGCAGGTGGGTCACAGAAATTCCACGCATTGCTACCGTGATGTGGGGCAACTATCCCGAAGAATGGGCAGTGGCTGCGAGACACCCCTGTTGATGATTACATCGGGTTGTTACTATCCAATATATCGGGCATTGTCACAATCCATGAATCATCCATGAACTGGGAAGTCCTGTCAACACTCCTCAATTGGCCTTACATCTCAGCATAATTCAGAGGATCAGTGGCGGGCAGGATGGGATGGGTTACAGTAACATTAATCATCCAATTATCGAGTCCCCCTTTTTTTCATGTCCCATCCCCAAATGCTGTCAGCACTTCTCTGAATTGGGCCAAAGTCTCTACCAAGTGTTTGTTTCTGGTTGTACCACGTTGTGATATGGGGATGGGTCAAAACCTATTATTATCAGTTTTAATGGGATGAACATCCATAAATCCCAGCTATTTAATAATTTTGGGGTGAACAGAAGGTACCAGGGTTTTGACCCATCTCCAACCGTTGGGAGTTTCTTTGTTCCAAACCAGTGGGCCAGCAGTGGGACGACCCCCCAGGAATATCATCGATGGCCGCATGACAGTCTTTGACCAGTTCATGGCCAACGTGCAGTTTGCCGTGAATCGCAGTGTGCCGTGGATGGGGCGGCCCCGGGTGAAACGGTGAAAACTGGACCAAAATTTGGGGTACCCTCTGGTAAACGAACATAGCTATTGAAAAATGGCAATTGAAATAGTGGATTTTCCCATTGAAAATGGTGATTTCCCGTAGTTATGTTAGTTCACCAGAGGGTACCAAAATTTGACGAGTGTCACGATCTTGTCACTCCATTCAGTGTCCATGACATCGGAATTCTGATGGAAAAGTGGAAGCCACTGCCAAGCTTCAAGGGTAGAGCCCATGATATGAATCGCATCTTGTCGCAGGTCTCGAAACACCACATCCTGCCATTTCAGGCTTGGACCTTGGGACTGCATCCGTTTCTTTCGGGATTTCAGGATTTGTCCTCTTTCTATCAACCACAAGGATTCCAGGGATTCCAGGGATTGACAACGAGATGTGGAGGTTTCCCAAGTCATGGGGCTACTCCCAAATCATCCAGTCGTCATGGATGACCATCATTCGACCATGACTTGGTGTTGACACCTATGGTTTTGAGGATTCCCCATTTTTTCAGAACCCCCCACGTTGCTACAATCTCTGGATGGTGACACACACCTTGGGGCGGATTGGAGGCAACTTCCACTGTGGGAGCCCGCTGGCTGGTGCAGAAAGGCTTTGCACCAGATTTGTGACATGGCCTGGCGTGATGTGTGGGATCATGTGGGATCAATCTAATATGGCAATGCACAATTGGGGTTTCCTCAGTCAAAAAAGGCTACCCCAAATCATTCAGAATTCGAGTATTCTAGTGTGGTTTTTGAGATTTCCCATTGCCATGGTCGAGTGGAGGGTACCAACCCAGAGTCAGAGAGCAAAAGTGACCAGATGGCTCTGCGACTTCACAACCTGATCATGGAACAAGAAAGTTTCAAGGACCAAGTTTCATAACCGAACGCTGAGCAAGTGGGTGATTTCTTGTGATTTTACATGTGACATAGCATGAAGAACAACCCTGGCTTTTCAACTCAAGAGGATCGATAAAACACCTGGATGTTCCTGCTTCGGTCTCATAGGTTTTGATCCCATTTTGAGTACCATTCTGGATGCTCCTAAATCGGATTCGTGGATTAATGGTTTCACTCCCAACTCGATGATGATCCCCATCAGTTTATGAAATATGATCCAAACAATGGAATTCTGACCCTAATCCAATTGTTGTTGTGTTGGTACATTTTCCCCGTAATTTGCAGATAGAATTTTCTATCTGGTGGTTAGGAGGGAGGAGGGAGTCGTTCGGCGCTATAGACATCCAGAATCCCAACTAAAAATTCAGTTGGAGTGACGAATAGATTTTCCCAACCACATGATAGTCTATGTTTGGGCATATTATCAGTCAATTATTATCAATTATCATCAAGCATTGTCAGTTAATACCAACTATTCTCCAATTATGATCCCTATTAAAACAACAACTTGCTCCTTTCTGCTGATTTTGACACATTTTCAGCTTGAAACGACCTCCAGTCATCCCAGGATTTTCTTGGATTCTGCGCATGAGTTGGACGAAACCTACCTGGTACCTCGACAGTGGGGAGTGGGGGGGATGGAAATGGCGACCCAGTGACCTGCCAGTTTGTCCTAATGCAGGGTTGCTCCAACCCATTAGAAGTAAATTACAGCCACCAAGGGGAGGAAAGGCTCATTTTACCTCTTTAAATGGCCATTGAAGTAGCCACAGTTCTGCTATCTTCCCCAGCGTCAACTATCGGGGTTCCTATTTCTCAATGTATGGGATCCTGATCGCGTTTTTTTTTTGTATGTGAAAAAAATGGGATTTGAACTAAACCCTTGGTACACCGTTTTGTGTGTTTTTTGTTTTATCCGAACATTTTCCGGACGAACCCAAGTGATGTCAATAGGGGGGATCTATTTTGAGCTGAGGTTCAAGATCTCTGAGTAGACTGTCTTGAAATTCCAAGATCTGCATGTGTCACACTGTGACATAATCTCCCGTAAGATCTACTGTGTATACGATATTTGGTGCTTGAAAGAGTATTTGTTACGTTTTCATCCATAGGTACTGGCGGTCGCCCAGTTGACTTAGAAGCTTGAGATGGGAGTCAAGTCAGCCCGCAGAATCTGAGCCATGGTGGATCACCTGAGGAACTCTCGTTGTACTTCAACTTGCTTGAGCCTGGAGGTATTCTATTTGGAGATGACTATGGTTGGCCAGCTGTGAAGAAGGATTCTACAGTTCGGGGCATTTTCTTTTGAGGGATTTTTTTTCGTCATGTTGGCCCAGTGATAAATTTGGAAAGTGATGAATCATGTGAAGGAAAATATCTGTGAATGACCCCATGAATCGCCTTGTAGCCGAGTCGCCAACAGCTCAGGTGGGTTTAACATGAGAAAGCCACCCATCTCTTGAGCAATCTTTTTTGGATGTCAATGAGGATTTCACCACAGGGTTCCAACACTTCTGAGAGGACAATACCCTGTATATCATATATCATATATCTATGTTATGAAATGCATGTTTTTTTGTAAAAGAAGAATTTGGGAAAAGACCTGGCAATGGTTCTCTGATGTTTTTTTTTTGGGTCTTTCCCCTTCCTCCCAAACGCAGGATGTGGATCGCTTCGTGGAGCAGCACAATCTGCAGTTTGGCTACGAGAACCCCATCGACCTGCGCATTGCGCGGGCGCAAGCGGGGGCCACGAACCTGATTTGGATCATGCGCAAAGCGAAGCTGGCGAAAATAGCTGGCTGAGACGGCGTTTCGATAAACAGGTGGCTGTGTCTGAAAATAGGATCAAATGGGGTATCCCCCTAAAAAGATAGTGATTTTCATGGGAAAATATGATGAAGAACATTGAGATTCAATGGGATTTTACGGATATTTTCTGGATATTTTACCATTCTTTTCCCACCATTTTTTGGGGCCAATTTTCACAGAAAACACCATGCTACGGATGGCAACCCTGAGGGGTCACTTCACGATGCTACCCTGCCACGGAAAACCGATGGGTTTATAGCTGAGGTCCACTGCGGGTAGATTCAACTGGTGGAGCAGCTTCAAAGGATCTTCAGGAAAAGTGGAAAATTTCAAGTCTTGGCTTGTACCCTCTGGTAAACTAACATAGCTATTGAAAATTGACATAGAAATAGTGGATTTTCCCATTAAAAATGGTGATTTTCCATAGCTATGTTAGTTCACCAGAGGGTAATTATCATGATGGATTATTCTACCCACTTTTTTTTTGTATACAATCCAAGTTTAACCCACTATGAGAACGATCCCATCCTCGTTTGTTTTGTTTTATAATACGATCCATGATACCTATGAGATTTTTTCATGTGGTCCATGATCCGCATGATTCAGCCCATGATTCCATGATTTATCCCAATATTACCCATAAGCCAACTACTCCTAGAATAGGCTGCCGGAACAAAATTACAGGGAAGACCCCCTATTTCATGGCAAAATCCACGATTTCCTCTAGATTTTCCATTTTTTTCCTGGTAGCAACCCCCAAGAAGATAGAAACGTGTTTCCAGGATGGTCGATGATGTTTTCTCCATATTTTCTCCAGGTGTCCAACTTTTCAGTTGGGGTTGCTCTAAGCTTGGAGGATCATCCCTGGAGGACCATCCCATTTTTCATCGCCGTTAGGCCTTGGGCGCCGAGCAGATTCGTCACTTCTGGGCCTCCTTCGCAAGTCTGGAGCGGTGGGTTTTTTGGTGAGTTCATGGTGGTTTTAAGATGAGTTTACCCTCTGGTAAACTAACAAAAAACTATGGAAAATCACCATGTTTAATGGGAAATTCAACTATTTCTATGGCCATTTTCGATAGCAAACTGTTAGTTATTACCAGAAAGGAATGGTGATTTCATGCGATTTTATTGGATTTGAATGGGATTGGGAATGTCGTGGGGATTTCATGGTAGGATTCCATGGTCATTTGACGTGGATTTTTTCGGAGTTTAATGCTGATTACATGGGGATTTTATGGACGCTGTACAGATACTCCACAAAAATCAACATATATGGAGATTCAATGGGATTGTATGGATATTTGATAGGATTTCTATGGGATGTCCCCGGAGCACGGCCAATTTCTAGTCAAGTAGTCTTTGGAAAACATACGCATATAATTCTATAATATATAACCAATAACAATGGGGAAATGTCATGACAAACAGTTTTAAATTCATGGCATACAATTGGATGTTAATTACAAATGGTGGATTTTCTGTATCCATGCGACTCTGCTGGGTAATGGTGGCTGAGAATGGAAGGTTTACCTTTGATGGTGGCTGAGAATGGTGGCTCAAGCCATTTAGATTTCAGTTGTTGTAGATTTTCCTGCGCAATTTTTCGTGCGCAAAACCCTGTTGAATTCTTTGAAGCGGGTTGTGGTCATCATGGCCGCGATTGTTTTTTTGCAAGAACCAATGACATGGGTGGGCGTAGTTGGAGCGATCCTTGCTACCCTTGGGGCAATCGCATATTCTTGCGCAAAAAGAAAATTTGCCAATGACAATTCCGACGAAAGACAAACGTGGTGGCAAGCATGCCAACAGAAAAAATGGTTTGCAGTAGCTGTTACGATTTGCGCTGCCATTTTCCTGTTCTTCCAAACCAAATCAGCTTGGAACATTTCTAGACTAGCAACAAGACATCCTTTGACGATTGCAGTGACCGGCAGTCCCACACGTGCACCACAGGATTCTGGGGAATTTGTTTTGGTGCCAATTTCCTCTGCAGCCGCGTGCGCTGGGACAGTGACGCATTTGACATGCTTAAGAATGTGCGTGACATATGATCTGGGCACGCTCCGCTAAACCCAAATATGTCAAACATGCTTTGTGAGAAACTCCTAGCAGGTCGGAGCCAAGTGGCTGAAGCGAATGTGGGCCTCTGTGTCCAGGGAAAAGGGCGCATAGGCGCAGTTGTTCGAGCACATTCTCTGAACGTAAGCGACACGGAGTTTGAGAAAGGAGCCATCGCACAAGACTTTNTGTGTCCAGGGAAAAGGGCGCATAGGCGCAGTTGTTCGAGCACATTCTCTGAACGTAAGCGACACGGAGTTTGAGAAAGGAGCCATCGCACAAGACTTTGAGCAGCTGCTGGATGCACTTCGACAATCTCCCAGCAGTCCCNCATTCTCTGAACGTAAGCGACACGGAGTTTGAGAAAGGAGCCATCGCACAAGACTTTGAGCAGCTGCTGGATGCACTTCGACAATCTCCCAGCAGTCCCAGCAGAGTTCGGATGGTTAGCAGAAAGACCATCCACATGCGAGGAGGCTTTGGCAGACTGCAAGAACCTGCAAGCCGCCTAAACTTCGCCAATCACACACAAGCTTGGGAAATGGCAATGGCAATGGACAACAACCTTGGTAATGCCATTTGGAAATTCGGTGCCAGAAGCCTTTTGAACCCATACACCACCATGGAATCACCAGAGGGGATGTTGCCA